>JAZHYW010022209.1:0-14842 GCA_037355805.1 Ixodes ricinus | reverse complement strand
TTCATTTCATTTAATATACCCTTATAGCGCCCGGTAGGGGCTTTACATAAGGGGGGGCAAAAAACAACAATACACATACAAATCAACAAGAGTTAGGAATCCGTTCCTCTTTCCGCTCTTTCTTACGTATTGTAAAGAGTGGCAATTGCGGAACGAAATCTAATGGATTCTTTTACTGTTACGATGTCGTCGGGGAGGGAATTCCAGTCTGATATAGATAACTGCAACGGAGAAAATTTGAAGGTGTTAGTTCTAGGAGTGGCGAGCTGAAGTTTCTGTGAATTGTCTGTGCGTGCCGAGACGTGGTTGGCAGCTGGGCAATATTTTTCTTTCTTTGAGGGTGAATGATAGTACAGATGATGAAGGGCAGTTAGTCGAGTTATTTTACGTCGGTCTGCAAGAAGGGGTATATTAGTTTGTTGTTTTAGTGTTGTTATACTTGTACGGGTATAATTTCGGAGAACGAAGCGGGTGGCTCGATTTTGAATGGCTTCTAACTTGTCAATGAGATATGACTGATGTGGGTTCCAGATGAGAGATGCGTATTCCAGCTTTGGACGAAGAAGAGATGTGTATGCAATCAGTTTTGTTTCCCGTGTTGCTGAGTGTAGGTGACGTCTTAGAAAGCCTAAAGTTTGGTTAGCCTTTGCCGTGACGTGGTTAATATGTGGTTCCCATGAAAGGTTGGGTGTGAAATGAAGTCCGAGATATTTATATGTCTGAACATTTTCAATGGGGATACTGAAAAGGGTGTAGTTAAATTGTGTTGATGTGCGTTTATTATTGAAGTTCAAATATTTTGTTTTGGAAACGTTAATCTGCAACTGCCACTCTTCACACCACGTCTCAAGAAACGTCAGATCACTCTGCAAAAGCATACAGTCATCCAAGCCCTCTATCTTCCGGTATAGAACACAATCGTCGGCGTATAATCTTATCATGGACTGAATACGAGTAGGCAGGTCGTTAACATATATCAGAAAAAGTAGTGGACCAAGCACGGTTCCCTGAGGCACGCCCGATTTTACTTGTTGGGGTGACGAATCTTTACTTTCATAATGAATGCATTGAGTGCGGTTAGAAAGGAAGCCTGCAATCCATTCCGTTACAAACGGGTCTATTCTTAACGAGCGTAGTTTTAACATAAGACGGTGATGAGGTACTTTGTCAAAAGCTTTTTTGAAATCAATAAAAATGGCGTGCGTTTCTAAGCGGGAATGGAGATTTTCATGAATATCATTGCTAAATTCGAAAAGTTGCGTTTCGCAGGAGTGGGATCGCCGGAAACCGTGCTGGTTTACAAATATAAAATTGTTAATGCATAAATGATTCATAACGTTAGAAAATACTATATGCTCCATGAGCTTACTAGGGACACTTGTTAACGATATAGGCCTGTAATTACCAAATTCATTTTTTGAACCATTTTTGTGTATTGGAATTACCTGCGCGTGCTTCCAATCATCGGGAATGTCGCTCGTGTCTAAGGATTGTTGAAAAATCAGGGAAAGGAGGGTTGAGCACTCATGCTTGCATAGTTTGAGAAGTTTCATTGAAATATTATCTGGGCCGGGAGCGGAGTTTGGGTGCTGTTCATCAATAAGTTTCAAAACGCCAGTTGCAGAAATAGTTAGTTGAGGCATTTCATGATACATATTAGAATCTGGGTAGTAATCCGGAAGAGGAAACAGGTCCTCTGAAAAGACTTCACTAAAATATTGACTGAACCGCTCACACGCCTCGAGAGGACTCATCTTGTTTCCAACGTCATCGGAAAATGAAAAAGACTGCCTTCCTTGCTTCGGATTAACCACAGTCCAGAACTTCTTGGGATTGGTCCTCATAATGTTACCAAGGTCTTCATTAAAATATTTCCTTTTTGCGTTTTTTATTTCGAGCTTGGTTGTTAAATTACATTGATCGTATTTCTCCCATGCATCTTGGGATCTAGATAGCTTGGCACTCCTATAGAGACGATGCTTTTTATTGAGAAGTTTTTTCAGTCTCGCTGAAAACCACGGCTTTTCAACGCTAGAGCGTATGTTTACCTTAGGGATGAAAAGATCTGCCAGTTGAAGTAATTTGAATTTAAGTAGATTCCAATTTTCGTTTGTAGACCTAGAAGCAAAATCCTCCATATATGAAGTAGTAAATGATACTAAATTTGCGCAAATCGCATCAACATTTGCTTTGGGATAATTTAAAATGGTTTTAGTCAACGGATTATATTTGTATGTTGAAATGGTCATTTCAACATTTACAGACGCATGATCACTCAAGGGCTCCATTAGGTGAACCCCCATTACACATTCGGGTTTTGAAGTGAAAAAGAGGTCTAAAACAGCAGAACCACGAGTTGGTTGATTATTCATTTGACACAGGGACAAAGCGCTTGCTACATCTACAAAGTCGCGACATTGTTTTGGAAGAGTGCGCCAACTTTCAAAGGGCATGGATGCAGGAAAGACCGGCCAGACAATATCAGGGAAATTAAAGTCTCCAGCGAGCACGTACATATCATTAGGGTAAGTTCTAACAATTTGTTCTACGCATTCTTGAAGTAAACTAGAAAAATTCAAAAACCCGGGAGGTTTGTAGCAAGCAATAACCAGAAGGCAAACAGTCGGTGTTCTTATTCGGGCCCATACTCCCTCGAAACTTGAAATTATATCGCATTTTTCAACATGCAAAGTCTTTTTGATAGCCACCAGAACCCCTCCCCTCTACGTCCGGCTCGATCTTTCCGTATAATAAAATAATCGTCGCTCATAATCAATTCACAGCTAGAAATTTCCTCCGTTAACCACGTTTCGCTGACGATGACAACGTCAGCTGTACACGATTGCATAGCAGAAAATAACTCGTCTTGTTTCGCATACACACTTCTCGCGTTCGCGATAAAAAAATTCAAAGTTCTAAAACAAGGGTTACGTGTCACTTGAGGGGAGGGCGATGACTGCCGTTTTTCCACGAGTTATGATAAAAGAGGTTTGACGCAATTGGCTTGCTGATCGAAATAATAACGCGAACTTCCTATGATAAGTTTATCATGGCGTAGTTTGAAGGGCTGTCCTTGGTTTTTAGCGAACGTAACCAACTCTCTTCTTGCTTTGCGAATTTCTTCGGGGAAGTCTTCACTCAAACGAAAGTTTGTGCCCTTCAATTTAGGTCCCTTCGAAAGCACAAGTTCCCTATCCTTATAAGAGTTGAATTTTACAACAATCGGCCTACACGAAGCGACGTCGTTTCTGTAGTAACCAATCCGATGGGCACGTTCGATAGCGGAAGGTTCTAATCTAACACCAAGCCTTTCTTCACAAAAATTGACGACGTTCTCTTCCGACTGCTTCCACGTTTCATTCCTGCTATCAGTAACATTAAAGAACAACAAATTATTTCGTCTGGAATGACTTTCGAGCATGGCGCACCTTTGTGCTATTTGTTCGAGTGCAGAACTGTTTCGCGTGGCGACCTCTGAGACGGCGGTAACGCCGTCCCTTACTGATTTTAAGTTCAGCACCTCTCGATCGATATCGTCAATTTTACTTTTCAAATCCGCTAAGGCGGTCTCTGTTTTTCCCTGTCTTTCATGTATGAGTCTAATTTCCCTCATTATTTCTGTTTGGCCAGCAGCAAGTTGGTTCAAGAGAACGAGCGTTTGATCGAGAGGTGCGGCAGAAACAGAGGGAACGTCGTGAGGGCCAGGATTGGTCTCGACGTCCCCTGACAGCAGTAGTAACTTCTTAGCAAATTCCAGAGTGAGGTACGACTTCATTTTGACAGCGGCGACAATTGAACGCACATTGAGCAGCAAGTTGTATACGGCAGGTGGGCACGATACCGTAATCACAAATACAACTTTGTCTCGGCGATATGATTCTAGGACACCAACCTGAGGATGAGCAGGAAGTAAGTGGAACATCCTAACAGCGGTATCGTGCCCGAGGTGTTGCGGTGCTTGTGGCCTCTTTTGTAGTCGTGCTCCCTGATGACTTCGATGTAGCCGTTGCCAGACTGGAGTGGGTAATTCCGCCACGGTTGACGAGGAAGCCGAAGCTGGAGGGTGCAGCACACACGGGCCAAGCGTCCCAAACTTTGGAGAGAAGGACGAGTGTCTTCCGATGTGCTGATTCACGGCATCCCGTGTCGAAGATAGTGGCGGGCCCAACAGCAAGGCGCAGAAAACCGCGGCAGCAGCAACCTGAGGATGAGCAGGAAGTAAGTGGAACATCCTAACAGCGGTATCGTGCCGCTGTTAGGATGTTCGTGTTTCGGTTTCAATGTGCACGCGGCTGTTTTATGTATGTATTTGCTTAAAGGGATTGTCCGGTCGAAACCGGAGGTACTTAAAGGAGCCCTGTAAGGACCTTTAGAGCACAGCTCTTAGGCGCCCGTTTCCGGCTTGAGTGGCGTCGCCGTCGGCGTCGGCGTAACCGCGCGGTGCATTATAGGAAGCGTGACGTCACTGATGACGTCATCAGTGACGTCATCGTGATGACGCCATCACGATGCCGTCATCCTCATCGTCATCACCACGATGACGTCATCAGTGACGTCACTAATGACGTCATCGTCACGTGTGACGTCATCACTGACGATGCCGATGACGTCATCACGATGACGTCACGTGACCTCAGTGACTCCGGTCGAGGTCACGTGACCCCGTGAGGTCACGTGACCCCCCGTGAGGTCACGTGACCTCACGGTTTCGCCGACGGCGACGCCGCTCGGAGGGAGGAGTAGCACGCAGGATGAGGAGGTGAGGAGAAGGGAGGAGGGTATATGCTCCCTCAGTACCCTTCCCTCCTCCTCCTCAAGAGCTGCACTATTCGGTGTTACAGGGGGTTGTAAGCGACTTCATTTTTTTTACTGGTTTTTAATTGGCACCGAACCTGAGCGCACTGAACGTAGTAACTTAATTAAACTTTTCTTTTCTCGAATTTCGCTTTATTTTAAAAGTTATAGGCAAATTAATATTACAAAAACATGTTGTTGAAAACGTTTTATGTAGGTATAGGAGGGTACGACTCGGCCGGTTGCATGCCTTGCCGCGAAGGGGATGGGGAGAGGGATATGGGGAGGGGAGGAGGATGAAGAATTATATGAGGCCGGCTACACCAGCCGTTCTGATGTAAGCCAACAGCGAGTCGAAGACAAGCTTCCTTGCTTCATTGGGGCCTGTTGGTGCCGTCCAAGCCTCGAGCGTCTTGGGTCGACTCGCTGGGCTGAGCTTGCTAGTGCAGCCGCCCTCTCCTGTCGTCTTGCTGAGCACTCCCACAGCAGGTGATGCAGGGTGGCGAGAGGCGCTGAAGGATGGTCGTTAGAGGCTGTATCGGGGGTGAGGCCTACGGTCCGCTCGGCCTGAGGTGAAGTGGGGCTAGTACAGCAACGGTCACAACCGGCATGCTCCGGGGAACGTAGTCCAATGCGGGCGAGGCGGTGTGGTGTCCAAGCGCAGCCGGTCGCGATACGACGAAGTCGGACCTCGGCCGCCCGCGGATATCCCCGTGGAATTGGGACCGCGCACTCAGGTAACCGGGTGGACAGGCGCCGCCTGGCCTCGGTGCGAGGGTGCGGTGGTGGTGAGGTGTCAGTGTTTGTGTCTGAGCCGGAGGTTGAATCATCCAAAAGGCGTAGCAGCGGCTGACCGGCCGAGGGGTAAGACAAGGACGCCCTTGCCAGCCGGTGTGCCGCTTCGTTGCCCTGGATACCCGCGTGGCCCGGAACCCAGACAACCTTGATCTTTACAGTAGGCCCCAGAATCAACTCGAGCCCCGCCACGGCCGCGCGGATGGAGGAAACTGTTGGAGATCGAGGGGATGCCGATGAATGGCATGCGCTGACAGCTTCCGTCGAGTCGGAATGCAAGAGAATTTCTGTGGGCGTGAGCCCTCCAGTGGCGGTGTCACGGAGCGCCAGTTCCACTCCCAGGAGAAGCGCCCGGAGCTCAGCCTCAAGGGAGTCAAGCCCTGGTGGGAGCCGAATACTGGAGGTTGAACCTAAGGCCAGGCAGCAGGCAGCGGTCGCAGTGGAGCCGGAGTCTGGGTCCGTAGCCGCATCACAGTAGCATCGACGCACTTGAGGTCCGTCGGCGTTAGCTGCGCGTTCGTGTGCTGCGGCTTGGAATCTACGGCGACCGGGATGGCCGCCTCCTGCGCGGGATGGTGTTGGCTTGCAGGAGGCCAGGTGCGGCAGGCTTCACGGTGGCGGGGGTGTAGTGGGTGAGGGAACCCTTCAACGGGCCGCAGGCCGAGCAGCCTGAGAATGGAGCGGCCCGGTCTGGACCTTGAGAGGCGGAGGTGCTGCCCGAGGCGTGCCTCGTGTAGCAGGTCGCCAATGGTGTGGAGGCCTGCATGAGCTTGTAGCGTGCCAATCGGCGTAAAGTTCGGAAGGCCCGTAACTATGCGCATGGCACGCCGATTTAGAATCTCAAGGGCTTCATGTTGTTTTCTGGTGAGACCCACGTGTTGGGCACCGTAGATTATTTTGGCCTGAATCAGACTTCGAACCAGCATGCGTAGTGTGTGGGTGTCGGCGCCCCAGTCCTTGGCTGTAGTGCGACGGATGAGGTGGAGCATATGGTTGACGGAGGCTTTGATCTTGCTCAGCCATGTCTTAGGCGGTTCGTGCGTGGAGAAGTCCACACCGAGGACACGCAGCACGTTGGTGGCGTCAATGACGGTGCCCCCAAACTTGAGCTCAATACACAAGGCCACCTAACGGCATGCGGCGGTGTTACCATAGATGGCGTATTGCGTCTTCTCTGGTGAAGGGATTAGGCCTCTCTCAACAAGGAACCCATGGACAACGTCCAGGGCTTCCTAGGCCGCATCGCTTTGAGAACCGATTGGGCCGCCCGTCGTCCATATTGTGTGTCCGCGAATCGTGTGCGCCGGAATCTCGTCGAGGCGGTAACTCAAGTCTGCCATCACTAGGTTGTAAAGTAGTGGTGAAAGCACTGCGCCTTATGAGACCCCCGGCCCGAGAGGAGCTGGTGTTTGGGCCCTGCCCACTGAAGTGCTGAAGGTGCGCCCGTCCAGGAACGCTCGAATGTACTCAAGGCTGCCAGTAAGACCTGCCGCGGACGCAGTGGCTACGACGGTTGGATGCGGTACGGTGTCAAACGCCTTTTTCACGTCCACGCCGACCGCTATCTTGACGTCGTATCGTGGGCGCTTACCCGTGAGCTCCTCAGCGAGGAGAGCGAGCGAGTCTTGCGTGCTGAGTCCCCGACGGAAGCCGGTCTGGCAGGGGTGGAGGACGTGATTTGCTTCAACGTGCCATTCCAGCCGCATCAGCGCCATTTTCTCATGAGCTTACCGGCATGTGAAGTCAAAGAAATGGGCCGCATGTCTGAAAGCCGACTCAGGGTTCCGCCGGGCTTGGGGATAGGTATAACCGTGGCGTGGCGCCAAGTGGCGGGAAGTTGGCCCATGTCCCAGGCCCTATTGAAAACGCCCAGGAGTTCTTGCATAGCCGCTTCTGGAAGGTTGCGCATGGCTGAAACAGTTATCATGACGGGTCCCGGGTCACCGTGCAACTTTGTGATTGAGAATAGTGCGCCCTGTAGCTCTGCCATGGCGGAAGGCTCCGCCATACCTGGATCCATGCTCGCAGATGGTGAGTGCAAGGATCTGATATTGACTGCGTCGTAACTTGTGGGACACTCCTGAGGGAAAGATATAAGGCCAGCCTCACCAGCCAATTCTTCGTTGGTTAGTCCCAACCGGAGGGCCATATCTTCGCCGGCCGTTCGGAGGCGCGTGCATTTTCCCGTAGCAAGCATCGTCGCCCAGACCTTGGCCGGTGACGTGCGTCCGTTGAACGATGTGCACTGATCGTGCCACTCTTTTCGCGAGAGCTCCAGAGAATACCGCTTTGCCTCTGCCGATGCGCGGTTTAAGAGCGCTCGGTCTGCTGGGAGTATTCCGCCCTCTAGGTAGCGGTGTTGAGCCTCAATCCTCGACTTCCAAAGATTCAGCAAGTGTTGATCAGGAATCGGAGCTTCTGGTCATACCTGAACTGATAGTGTCGCGATTTCTTTTGCTTGAATTACACGATCCAGAATTGGTTCGTCAGACGGCAGCTCTGCGAGAACTGCGCGGAAAGCGTCCCACCGGACTGTGTTGATAGTACGTTTGGAGAGAGCCGTGGATCTCCCGCTAAGGTTGATGATAACGGGGAAGTGGTCGCTGCTCCACGTGCATCGCAGGCTTGGCGAATACCACGTTACGTCTGGCGACGTACAGTCCTGACCCTGATTATCAGCCCGACGGGTCACCGCGTCAGGCGAATTGGCAAGAATGAGGCCGGCCACGAGTGCGTTATCTGCGACGCTACGGCCGCGTCCAGTATTTGATTTCGACCTCCACGACGCGTGATGTGCGTTAAAGTCTCCACCAATCAGCACAGGCAGAGGGTGAATTGTGTTAGTACACATATACTGAAGCCATTCAGCATCTTGGTCGCCGGTGGTACTGTTCGACCTCCAGTACACACAGGCCACTGCGATGTCTTTGTTTTGGAGTCGGTAGCCGGTGATGTGAGGCTCTGGCACTCGGGCTTCCTGTAGTAGGATAATGCTGGGGGGGGGGGGTTGGCATTTGCTGGCAGCCATTTTTTGAGTTTTGGACCTTGCTGTCGGTAGGAGCGACAATTCCACTGTAATATTGTTACTCCACGGCCGAAAGGCTCTGTTGGCTGGCCGGTAAGTGCAGAGTCAACGCCGTCTGCGCTGCTGCCTACTGTTGGGTACGACGTCAGCGTGGGGGCGATGAGGGAGGTTGCTCTAAGGGCTGTGAGGTTATCGATGTTCTCGATTATTGCACGAACAAGCGTGACAAGGTGCAAGACCGACTGCTCTATGCGCGTTGGGGATGTATCGTTCACCTCAGAAGTGGGGTTCACGGCGGAGGTTTTTACATTTCGTCGTTGTTGGCGTGGATTAACGGTTCTTGTCCTGGCGATGGACTCTGCTGACGGTGGTGGAGGTCTAGGTGGCGGGACACGATCAGGGTTCGCTTGGAGACTCAGTGGGTTCGGGCGCGACCAGGCCGGGGCACGCGGAGGCGACAGGGCCTTTGGAGACTGCTGTGGTGGCGGCAGTGAATTTAGGGCCGGCCAAGTATCCTCTGTTTCACTATGGTCTTTTTTGGCAAAGGGAGGCGGAGGTGGTTTGGTGTGCAGCATTGTCCGTTGTGGCTGTTGCCCTCGCGCTGTGGCGGAGCAGGCAACCGCTTACGATGTTCTGCTGAGGCCTTTTGCAACCTCGAACAGGTACCGTCGGTTGCGAGGTGAGGACCCCACATATGCCGCATTGCTGGGGTTCGTGACAGCCTTCTATCTCATGGCGGTGGGGTGGTCTTCCGCAGGCACAAACGGCCTGCGCTGCCGGGCACACGTCATGCTGGTGGCCAAGTTGGTGGCAGCGAGTGCATATGATGGCCCTTGCTCTGAAGGGGACCACTTTTTTGAGGTGGAGGCGATAAACCACTCCTTTGGGAAGTGCGGAACACTCGACGGCGACTATAACAGCCCTCCTTCACGATCCATGAGCCTGGCTGCCATGAGTTTGTGCGTATGTCACGAGAGTTCCCTTAATAGATCCTCAGGCGTGTGAAATGAGTCCGCTCCGTAAAAAACTCCCCGGGCCCATTCTTCGCGCATTGGTTCGTATGATCTAAAATTAATTTCGGTGATTTGCTGTAACTTCGAAACGATAACAGGTTCTCAGGTGTCAACTGCGATTAGATTGGCCTTATTCTGTATTCGTATGCGACATTTCTGTGACAGTGTCCCAGCCGCTTCGACAACACGTTGTTGATCGGTTTGTGCGGGAGCGATGCCACGTTTATCCCGTGAAGTGGGCGCAACATGACGGTGCGGCGTTCTTCCCTGGTTGTCAGGGAGGGGTTTGCGATGCCGAAAGCGATGCCGAAAGCCATGGACCACCCGTGTCTTCGACAAAGGCCTCAGGCTGGGAGCTCCAGCCTGCATCGTCAGCAGCTTTACGGAACTAAACTAATGTCATCGGGAACTGTCTACGGCAGTACCCAATGACACTAGCTTCGAGAAAAACAAATCAATGAAGAGACTCATACATGAATGTGAAGAAGCGGGTCGAGAGCTAGATTAGCAATGGGCTGAATCAGGAAGAACATATGAGCGTGCGTGTTTACAACCGTCGGTTTTGTATTCGTGGACACTCAGCTTTTAGTGAATTTCGCAGACTAAAAGAGGTCTCGTACAATAACGCAGATCATTTATAATAAAAAAATAATGTATCGGCCTGTTTTATTTAAAAAAGAAAGTACCCCAGAAATATTTTGTCAGAGGGATCTAGGCCGAATAGGAATTATTTTTAATTCCTACTTAAATTAGGAATGAAATGTTTCCCCTGTAGCCCTGCTACAGGGAAAACAGGGAAGGAGGGGCTTCAGTGATATTTTGGAAATAATTTTTTGCAGCCTCTGCGCACCAAGTAGAAAAATAATCTCGGTATTCGTGATCCTGGAGAGAGAGAGAGTAAACTTTATTGCGGAAATGGAGTTTTCCATATCCCAGCCCTAGTCCGGGCCTATGCGGTCGGGGCAGTCTCCGTCCCATCCAGCACATTGCGAATGTGGTGGACAAGGGGGGCCACCACAGCCTCTGAAGTTCTGGAGAGGGAGAAGTCCATTCCTCCCAGCTGCTTGGTGTACGTTCAGGGGGTAGGTGAGAGAGAGATTGCTGTCGGCTTTGGTGGGATGCAATGCATTCCCAGAGTGTATGTTGGTTGGATGGGTATCCTCCGCAGTGAGGGCAGGAGGGGTAGCCTGGCATTTTGTGTATGTAGTGGATGTAGTTTTGGGTGAGGATGGAATTTGTCTGTGCTCTACGAATGAGGGTTGCTTCTTCTCTTGTGTGAGTTCGTGAGGGCGATGGGAGGAGAGTGGAGGCCTTGCGTCTTTCCTTTAGAATTTGTTGCCTGGCTTTGTGAAGGATTTTTCTTTCTTGTTTGGGGTCGTATTCCTGATCACAGGGCCAGGCGAGAGGGCTACCCGGATTTGGTTCGCGGGTAAGCTGATGTGCTTGTATGTTCCCTCTTGATGCCTGGTGTCCTGGGACCCATTGAATTCTAATTTGGAGTAGTGGGTACTTGTGCATGTGATGTTGCAGCCGGTTCTGTATTGATGTGGGAAGTCTATTCTTCAGAAAAGCCCTGCATGCGTCCTGGCTGTCTGTTCTTATGATTATTTTATCGTTGTTTTTGGTGAATTCGGTGATGGCAGTAGATATGGCTAGTAGTTCGGCGTGCCTTGGGGATGGGATGTCTTGATATCTTCGCGTTAAGGTTTCCTCGATGTTCCATACAGCTATGAGGCCATGTCCTGCGTTGTAGCTTGCATCTGTATAGTATGTTTTGGTGCTAGTATCTTCTTCGACCTTCTTCTCTAGGCGCTGGACTCTGTCGTTTCTTCTGTCTGCATTGCGTTTTGTATGCATGTTCTTGGGGATTGGGTCTACATGGATTCTAGGTATTTGTTCCCATGGGGGAGTTTCCAGTGGGATAAGAGGAAGGTTTGTTGTTTCATAGTTTAGTTTGGTTAGTATTCTTCTGCCTTGAAGCGATGTTTCCAGTCTTTGTTTTTGTCCTAGTTTGTGGATATCTACTCTGTCGTCTAATGAATTGAAGAGCCCCGCATCTTTTATTCTGTAGGTGGCTGTAAAGCGGGGTACGCCCAATGCTAGCTTAGAGGCTTTGCGCAGAGTTGTTTCGAGTTTTCTCTGTTGTGTCTTGGTGAGGCTGATATATGGTAAGTGGTACATGACTCTAGAGTATATTAGTGCTTCTATGACTTTCCTTAATTCATGCTCTTTCATACCTCTCTTCTGTCTTGTGATCCTGCGGATCATGCCAAGAATTTGTTCTATTTGTGCTATGAGTTTATTTAAGGTGATGTTATGTTTACCGTCTTCTTGTAGATAGTATCCTAGCACTTTTATGTGTTTTTTTCTTGGCAATGGTTCGTTTTTTATTGTTAAGCTTATCATTTCTCTATATTCTGAGGTTCTATTTGCGGGGGATCGAATTATTACTACATATTCAGATTTCTCTGCAGAGCATGTAAGTCCGATGGAGGCCGCGTACCTTTGCACTGTGTCTATACCCCTTTGCATTGCTTCTTCTTGTTCTCCTGCAGATCCTTTAGTCGTCCAGAGGGTGATGTCGTCTGCGTATATGCTATGTTCGAGGTCATCTATGACGTTAAGCTGTTTCGGTAGGTTTTTCATTGCTATGTTGAAGAGGGATGGTGATAGAATGGATCCCTGGGGTGTCCCTCTGTCTATCGGGTGGCTGTCTGAGGTGTAGTCGTCCAGTCTTATTTTAATTGTTCGGTCAGAGAGGAAATTTTTCACGTAGTTGTACATCTTGTGTCCGGGGTTTATTTCTTTTAGGTTCTTTAATATAGCCGCGTGTGATATTTGGTCGAACGCCTTGCTCATGTCGATTCCCGCGACTATTCTAAGTTTTACCGTACTCGGGTGATCGAGTATTTGTTGTTTGATCCTGATTATCATGTCTTGCGTGCTTACATGTTTTCTGAATCCTATCATTGTCTCCGGTAGTGATTCTTGACTTTCCATGAGCCATTCTAGCCTCGTTAAAACCATTTTTTTCCATTACCTTTCCCACACAGGATGTTAAGGAAATTGGTCGATAGTTGTCGATGGAGTTTGGTTGTTTCCCTGGTTTGAGGATTGGTATAATGATTGCCTCCTTCCACTGGGTTGGTAAGTTACCTTCGTCCCATACTCTGTTAATTTCTTTAAGTAGAAGTGTTATATATTCGTCTGGGAGATTTCGTAGCATTCCGTATGTTATGCCGTCCTCTCCCGGGGCAGTATTTCGTTTGAATTCACTAAGTGCGCTTCTTAACTCCCCTTCACAGAATGGGCTGTTGATTCCTTCCGCGTCCTCAATATTATATTCTGTTTCTGTGCCAGGGAAAGTTATTCTGTCCTTGTTAGGGTAGAATTTGTACAGTAATTTTTCTGCTATTTCTTTAGGTCCTGTTTGGTAATGGAGGCATAGTTTATTTGTAGTGTGTTTTGTTTTAGGTTGCCCTAATAAAGTTCGAAGGATTTGCCATACTCTCGGGGTGTGTAGTAGGCCGTTTAGTTGATCGCAAGTTTGGAGCCAATTTTCTTGTGCTAACTCATTTGCGTAATTGTATGCTTCCTCTGTGATTCTTTGGATGGCTTTCTTGAGACCTTTTCTGGATTTCTTCTTTTTCCAAATTTTAACAATCCTGTTGCGCTTGTCCCATAAGCTAAGAAGATGTGAGTCTACGTACGGCGCTTGTTCACTGTTTGCTATCCATTTAGTGTTATTTTTGTAGCTGCCCTGTATTTTATCTAGCCCCTGCGCCCACGTAAGGTCAGGATTATTTTCTACGGTTTCTTTAAGTTCTTTTCTTATTTCGTCCCACTTGGTGATTTTGCTTTTTGTTCCCGTTGGTGTTTTCTTACTTTTCCTGCGTGTTTTTATAGTAATGTTGATAATATAGTGATCACTACCTAAGTTTTCTAGCTGGTTTTCCCAATGGCACGTTGGCTTGCCTTTGTACCAGGTTAGGTCCGGGTTGGTGTCCCTTTGCACGCTATTGCCTGTCCTGGTGGGTATCGTGGTGTCATTCATGAGAGTTAATTGTCTGTTAGTCATGATGTTTTCGAGTTTTCTACCGTTAGGTGAAGAATAGCTGTAATTCCATCCTAGATGTGCGCTGTTGAAGTCACCTGCAATTAGTATTGGATATTTATTGTTTTGTTGTATAAATCGATCTAGTTCTTTAGAATGTTTGAACTCTTTTTTCGGTGTCCAATATGCGTTTAGGATTATTATATCTGTTTCTATGGTTTGAATTTTAATTGCTACGTGCTCTTGTTCTTCAGAATTGAGGTGATTAGTGTCTATTTGTATAGCCGTAATGGATTTATGAGTGTATGTTATTGTCGTTCCTTGGGGGGAGCGGGGTTATCACGGTTCTTTTTTGGGAGGTTCCTTGTGATACTGGGTTGGGAGTGAAGGTCGTAGCCCGGTATGTTGAAGACTCCGTTACTTTCTTGTACCAGTATAATGTCTGGCTGTTCTTTTGATTGCTGTATGTATTGTTTTAATAAATTGACCTTTTTACGCAAGCCACGGCTATTCCATTGCCAAATTAATATTTCGCCATTTGGGGAGTTTTGGTTCGGTTGTTTGATCTTATTCATGGTTCTTAGTTGTCTCAGTGCCCTGGTTGGTATCCTCTGTGATAACTACTTTGTATGGGCTACTTTCGACGTCAAGGCTCGGTGTTTGGGGTCTTTTTCTCAAAGAATTAAGTACGGATTCTAATTTAATGAGCGAGCTTTCAAGCTGCCTTTGTCCGATTTCGAGGTTGACAAATTGTTCAGCAAAAAGGGTATCTCTTTTCTGGAGTTCTTGTTGCATATTCTGTATGATTGTGTCCCTTTTTTGGAATTCCTTTTGAAAGAGTTCATTTCTCTGTTGTAGTTCCCTTTGAAGGGAGTCTAGCTTTCTAAGTATTTCCATTGTGGTTTCATTTTGTGTTGTGTTTGTTTCAGTCACGGGTTTGTCCAGGTTGATGCCTGCCTTCATTGCTCTAACGATGTTGATTTGTGACGGCGTTTCTTTAGCTGCGGATAGCACGACCGCATATTGTTTCTTAGGGTCCTCTGCGGGGGTTGACGAAAGCTGGATGTTGGATTCGTTTGCGGCTGGGGAAGGAGATGATTCACTCACCCTCCAGCTCCGTCTGTCCAAGGGGGCTGATGCCGTCGTCTTCTGTAGGCCGGT
>JAZHYW010022208.1:0-54827 GCA_037355805.1 Ixodes ricinus | reverse complement strand
CATAGAGTTATTATAATGCGCTAGAGGTTCAACTGGCGCTAGTGTCTATGCGACTTCCGTGACGCAAATTGAAACAGACAGCAACCAGTCTACTTTTGCGGTGCGCCTGTGCATTCCCATGGGAAAAAGCGCGTGCATTTTGTCTCTTCGCCCCGAAAAACAACACAGGGCTTGCTGATTATTTTTGGTCGTACCGAATAGTATCAGCAATGTTAATTAACATTGTAAAAGCGTAATTGCTTTGGTCGCGCATTTTTCTTCATCAGTGAGCGATGTTCTTCGCTACATTTCAGTCCCAAGGTGTGTTCCGCAGCAGGTGTGTAAAAACAAGCGACGATTCAAGCAAAATTACAAGCGAAAGAAATATAGAGCGTGTTAGGCTCGCCAGCATTCCGGTGACGCTTATATATTGATAATATGCCAGTCCGGTCACTGTATGAAAATGACCCCGTCGTGCGCAGGCGGATAAAGGCATTCAAAACGTAGATAATAAAGTCCGTGGGCTATGAAAGGTGTCTCTTCGTATTGTTTTCTCTGCCGGGCAGCTTTTATCGGGCACTTGTTCTCAAAGATTTCGAGCATGCAGGGGATATTTTGAACAATGGAACAAGCAGCTGCTTCGTGACTCGAGCAGAAAGAATAAAACGGTACCCTTATTTAAAATCGGAATAGATTTTGATCCTACGTACGTATATTTACTGATCCAGTGTTACTGCGTAGTTCTTGCGTCTTTTCTTAATTTCAAGATGTTCTTCGTTCGTTTCGCATGTCATCCCCCATACTGAAAAGCGCCGACGTCGTGTTCGCGCTAACAGTGTCCAGAGAGGCACCAAATACACGTACGACAGCCGTCCTGGCACCGTTCTGTTTTAATGCGATGAATTCGAAAGAAAAACACCGTAACTGACCAACCATTTGCCGCCATGACAGGACGAAAATGTCCCAGGCCACCTAGTACGTGGCCGAATTATTTGGGATATTTGCTCTCACGATCGAGCGCAGGGAGAGAAATGCACTCACTTTTTCCCATAGAAATGCATTACCGGGTTAATTTTGACTGCGCTGTCTGCTTCAATTTGCGTCAGCACACTAGCGCCAGTTGAACCTCTAGCGTGCATTATAATAACTCTTATGTCTCTCAAACGATCAGCCAGGCGACGATTGCTAGAATCTCCCAACTGCATCATTGAGCTCAACTAAGTTTTCCGGTGTTACATTCATAGGCCTAACAACGCCAACTATACGCCTTGCAAGTGGGCTCAATTTTCGGGTCTTCTGCGGCAGGGGCATTGTAGATGACCCCGCCATACCCGGGCCATATTCTTGACCCCCCCCCCCCCCCCCCCGCGTGCTAAAAAGGCCGATTGTGTTGCCGATAGCGATGGGGACCCATAACTACACCTTTTGCAAGTGGGATCCCGTCTTAACCTCGAACCATGCACCGCGAGTCGGGCGGGCCTACTCTCCAGAACCAGGACGTTCGTGTTGCTTGTCGAGACAATGCCGGCGTAAGCCGCCTCTTGCCGAAGTTCACACAACTGAGCGCAAGAATAAATTAAAAATATATATATTTATAAAACATGCAGGTGTTCTCTCTGACTGCAAAAAAAGCACGAACAGTTAAATAAAATACGTAAACCAGCAACAAAATCAAGAAAAATTAGAAAAGACTATACTATCTAGCTCTCACTTTATCTGCGAGCGAGGCCAAAGCCTGGGGTGTCGCGGAGCCAGCGCTTTTTGCAGGCTCTCCCCCAGCCTCGCGCGCCCGGAGCTAAGGCCGGAACGCATGGAGCTTACGTGGATCGCGCCGCCACCTTCGCTCTGCCTCGCATACGCGTAGCAAACGTAAGATCTCCGTTCAAAAGCAACAGAAAGCGCCAGAAGTGCCGCGGCGCTATTAACAGACCAAGTGGTTTTTTACTGCGCCTACGCGTGCAGCTCTTAAGCTTCCACGACGTGCTGGAACAGAGGCTGCGATCGTTAAAAAGTCAGAGCTCTGCAACCCTTAAACATGACCCGTCCTATACGGTATTTGGTGCACAGCAATCTGGAGTGGATACCTCCCCTGCCGTTCCGGCAGCAAGTGCGTCGCTAATCCAGGCCGTTAGCGACACAGCAGACGCTCGCTCATCTTGTCATTGCGCACCCCAGTGACGTGCCCCTGGCGCACCCCAGCATGGCGGAAACGTTAGGCGGCGCCAGCATCGCCCAAAATGGCGACGCACGGGAGCCCTTCTTGCAAACGTGTGCCGGAAGTATTCACTGGCGGCCATAGCTGTGTGCACGACTGCTGAGCGCGTACTAACGGCAACGCCAGCAGTTCTTTAGTAACGTGCGTTTCGTACCCTCAAGATTGCCGGTCTCTGCAGCCTATTAATGTGGGCTCGTTCCGGCATGCGTGCGCACCTAGTATCATCATCACAAATATGGCGCACCAGTGAATACTCCTTATAGCTCGTGAGTGAGGCTGGCATTTGATGATGATGATGATGATGATGACTGCGGCATGCTCCCGTTGTAACGGGCGGCCTCGATTACTCGTGCCCTAAGCCTGGGGGTTAAAGGGGCGGCGCAACGATCTTCCAATTGGAATGTTTTTCACTTTACACGAACTTACTGGCACTAGTGGGACTCAAGGATACTCGCACGCAACGCCACTCGGCCAAGAAACTCCTTCGTTACGGTGTAATTTCAAGGACAAAGCGAAACATTTTCATTCAATCTCTCTCCTTTGCAAAATTTGATGACGTAACGTGGGGAATGAGTACACCCAATGGACGATATTTGAATGCGGATCTATGATTGGACCCGAGCATTGCGTGGGCACTCGATTTGGGCTCGTGACAATTACTAGCTCCGAGAAGCATTCGCAGTGGCCCGTGCTCCAATCGCTGCGACGACGACAGTAGCCGAGCCTATCAACAATGTCTGGAACTCAGCACGTGCCTGTGCTTCGCCAACCCCAGCGCGCGGCTGTGATCAACATTGGAGGCATATAATCGGCTCCGGATCACGTGGCCGCTTGTTCTGGCTGCGAGTTGAGGGGCTGAACGCTGCTCGTTTTTCTTTATTTTCTTTCTGGGCCTCATATTGCGTGGAGTGAAAAACGAACGCGTGTTTCATAGGTCATTAACGTCAGGTGATCCCTTCTAAGCGGTATTTGCGCAAAGTACAAAAATTGTTGCATCGCCTCCTTTAATCTAAGCGACTCGGATGGAGCGCCAGTGCGCCCCCTACAAGTCGCATGAAAGTTGCAAATTATTTTAACAATCACGAAAGAAAGATATAGAAGAAGTTTGTGACGAAGTCCACGATGAAGGTAAGTATGATTCTGACAATCGCGTCTGTGATATGAAACTGACGTACAAACGGTATGTAGTCATCTGTGTAGCAAGGTGCATATAGGAAATGTCTTATTGGGGTGCATGCAGACATTAAGATCGACTATTCGTCTTTTCCATGTCTGCGCATAAGGTTAGATCGCGATAGCTTCGCGCATTCAATGTACTGCATAAATCAATCGATGTTAGAACTGGACGACGTAAAGCTCATAACATTGCATGGCTAACAGGCCCTTAACTTTTTAAAATGATACATTCAGAAATATCCACAAAGTAGAATAAGTGTTGTTAGAATATAATTTTTTTTAAGGTTCCTGTTATCTGCCGCCACACAAGAACTGCAGAAGGGGCTCAAGACTTTTGAGAAAGGACTTTCGAGGAGGGTCTATTGCGCCGCAATAGTCTTCTTTCCTATAGTTCCAGTATAGGCTCCTTACGGGGGCCAGAGTTGAGGCGTCTATTTTCCACGTGTCGCCGCGCCGCTATTCGCCGAGATCCGACCACGTGAGGTGCAGACTCCAAATGCCGTGCAGGAAAGCCATTGGTACGGCCGCTTCGCCGACGGTGCAAGCGCGTCGGCGTATGTTCCCCTTCTTTTGCCTCCTCCTCCTTTACAGTTTTTGGAAAGGAGGAGAAAGAGCGAGGCGCCGCTACTCGCCAAATTCAGTCATGTGAGGAGTAGGGAGCCTTCATGTACGCTGGTGAGGAGCAGACTCCAAACGCCGTGCAGGAAAGCCGGCGCTATGGGGATAGTCAACTTTCCGTGGGGAGGGGGGGGCGGTCGGTCAGGATGGTGACGACCGATGATGGTGTTCGCCCGATGGAAGTCCCCCGGAAAGTCGGATAAGAAAAAAAAACACTAAAAGTTGTTCGATCCCGCTGGACACATTACGACGTTGGTTTGTTTACGATGGCCAGTGTGGCCACGTTTATTTAAAAACAAAACGACGACAAGTCAACAGTATTTACAATACACAACTCCCAAAATTACAACCCATACTTTAGCCCCAGTCTCAACAGCCGAATCTTCCTGATCTTAAAAGCCGAATCCCGAGAATCCTCTTGGCAGCCCTTTTCTAGACTCGTAGGGGCCTCCTTTCCCTCCAGAGACGGACCAATCACTTCAAATTTCACCACTCCCATGTGGTACACTGTCGTCCAATGGTCGGTGAGCTGTCAGCCTGACGCTCCAACCGCCAAATCCAAATTCTTTCTAGAGTCGGTCCCTGATATTTTCTCAGTCTAACTGGCGCCAACAGCTAAATTATTACATCACGCAAAAAGCGACCATTTCACACTAAGCAGCGAAACCCTCTATGTACAGGCACACTCGGTTAAAAGCCGCAAGACCCGCCTGTTCCGGCGCCCCAAACTAATACCCAATCCGTTTGTTAACGACCGGGGTCCGACTCTTCTTTACCAAGCCCCGCGGCCGCTTGAAGCCTCCCGCGCGTGAGAGAACAAGTCGACTCCCCCGTTTATGCTCTCACCCCTGCCGCGGGCCCGCGAGCAAACACCCAAAAATATGGACACAAACATAGGCAGATAAAAAAAAACAATGCCGACGCAACTGTAGAAAATTCGACATTTCTAAAACAAATCCTACTTATTTCAAACCAAATCCTTCGTTACTTAACAGAGATGAACGCGCAACTCTGGCTCCCGTAGGGACTCTATTCTTCCCAAACACGAAGCGCCTCACTGTGGCGAAGTCCACGGAATGTATGCAAGTAACCAGTTGGTCATGGAGTTTCGTTTACTATCGTTGGACATGTGGGGTGGTGTGGCCGTGTGGAGTGGTTGGCGTCGTCGCGTACAACTGCAATCCGCGTGAGGGTGGCGTTCTTTTTATTTTATTTTAAATTTGTATTTTCATTACTTGCCGATGGCGTCTGTACTTAGTATCACTAGAGAGTTTTAGTAGATCGTGTTTTCAGGCAACGCTTTGTGTAGGAGCTCGCGCTGTCGCGGGAGCTGTCACTGCCATTTGAAGTACGCTCTGAAGAGCGCGAACGAAGCGATAGCTAATATGGTCTAAGCGCAAAAGCTACAGGCGCGAGTGGGTAGCGCTGACAGGTGGCCCAGCACAGGCACGTAGCCGGGGGGGGGGGCATTGGGCCCGCGCCCCCCCCCCTCCGAAATCTTTCATATCGCTGGGACCTCCTCTCCCCCCTCCCCCTCATACAGCATTTTGTCGTAGCCCCCCCCCCCCCCCCGAAACAAAATCCTGGCTACGTGCCTGGCTCAGCTGCTCGAGCGCTCGTGCAGCTGAGCCGTCGTTCAACTGAAGGAGCCCGCGCTCGTAGCCTTTGCGCTTATCCACGTTAAGATGACGCGAAGTATAAGTTTGCAATGCAAAATAGGAAGTTTTAGTAGATCGTGCTTTCATGCAACGCAATGTGTGCGCCCGGAGCGATAGGGGGCCTCTGAAAAACGATCAGAAACCCACTATTAAGTGCTCGCACTAGGTTCAAATAGAGGTTTGCAATGCAACAGGAAACGCGATTGTGTGCGCTGTCTTATATCTATCACGGCTGTTTGCACACTCCTTGGGAGATCAAAAGCGGCCGCTACGATGTCAATCTAAGTTTCACAGGAAATCTCCGCTGCAGCTTGCAAGATAATTTCGTCAGATGGAAACATTTTGGCACAAGTGCACGTTTTTGCCATGTGCGAGTACAAACGCTAAAAGCGCTGATCCCCATGAAATGACCTATACACAACGCGCAACTCAGTTGCGCTGCTCATTTCACGTGTCACACGTTACACGTGAAATGAAGATTTCGATCGGTTCCGGGACAGACTTTGTTCCTTGAATTTAGTATGGAAACCACTGAAACGCCGTAACTTCGGTAGTCAGATCATTTACACAGCACAGCATGGTACTGAGTATTTAAAGGGGTAGCAGGTGTTTCTCCAGAAATTTAAATTAGGGATGTTTCTAAATTTTTTAGGGAGGGGGTAAGGGGGGGTCATTGAGAATAGAGGAGTCGTTGCGAATTAAGGGGTGCCTTCAGAAAAACAAGGGAGGTGTTCACTCCCCTCCCCCTTAGGGGGTGTGTAGGGAAATCACAGAGGGGTACTTACTGCATCAGGATGCGATATAATCGACAGGTTGTGGACGGTTCGCCGTCAGCGCCACACGCGTCTATGCGTTGACCCAAACCCAAACCATACTGTCCACCACTTCGCCCGCTCCTGGCCAACTAGTTCCCAACATGCAACGCTCGCGCGGTGTTGCCAGTGTTGCATACAGCGATTTTCGAAAGAAGCCTATTGTGTTGCTACGTGAAACGTTCCTAGTTTAGAGCTAGTATCCTCCAAGCATTTCTTCTCGAACTGTGCCTTCAGGTGTCACCACTCCTTTCCACCTCATTGACATTCCTCGTCGGGCCGGCCTGTGTCCACAGAGTTTGGGGAATGGCGGGCTGCGGCCGGTCACGTGTCAATTTCCCCGCCAAATTTAGTGGGTAAACTGAATATGTGTAGAACACGTGACATCAATTTTCCCGCTAAATCTAGCGGGGAAACTGAATTTGTGTATAGATCACGTGACACGAAGTCATATGACGTCCTTTTCCCCGCTGAATTTAGCGGAGAAACTAAATTGGCGTTGAGGTCACGTGACGTGAATTTTCCCGCTGAATCCAGCGGGCAAAATGAATTTGTGTATAGATCATGTCACACGAAGCCATGTGGCGTGAATGTTTCCGCTACATTTGGCGGAGCAACTAAATTATTGTTGAAGTCACCTGGCGTCAATTTCCCCGCTAAACCTATCGGGGAAACTGAAGTCATGTGACGTCACTGGCCACGGCTTCACGAAATGCGGCTTTACGAAATCCGGAGCAACTAGCCAAATAGCCAAACAACGTTGCACGTGAAAGGGCAACTCCGCTCAATACCGAAAAATTTAGGCTTACATGTGATTCCTTTTCACAAAGTACTACTCAACAGCTCTACGTCTTCGGATTCGCGAAATGTTGAATATTATTTGTGTAATCTTAATTTAAACATCAGCTGATACCGAAACCGAAACTTCGGTTGCGTCAGGCAACATAGGTCTCGTGTCGTCAGAGTCATGGCCACGTCACGTCGAACCACGTGGTCTTGTGACGTTCGTTTGGGCGAGGTACAGGACACGCGACGCGGGCAGGTCGCTTCGCATGGCGTGGACGGTGATGGCCCGGGGGAGAGGGGAAGGAGAGAAGACGAAAGAGGAGAGGGGGAGTGGAGAAACCGGACATGCGATAAACGCGCAGGGCAGCGCAAACCAGCGCATCCGCGTTACGGTGATCACGTGGACACCGTAGAGCCAACACCGGGAGGAGACACTCATGACGTCATCGTTCAATTTCGCTCTGAGAAGTAAAAACAAACAAAACGTGAGAATGACGTAGTCATGCCTCTGGCGTAGTGGTTCAACGTTGGCCGCTCCAACTCCGTTGCATTGACTGCGCTGACGATTGCGCCAAACGTCGCACGCTAGAGTTGGCAGATTTCGGCGACTTGGCTCGTTTGAAAGTTTGCTGGCCAGTTTATTAAATATATAGACGGAATTAGATCGTAATATTTGACATGGGGTCTTCCTATATGATACTGAAGAGGGCTGCATAGTTTTCTAAATATCAAAAATGAAGCGGAGTTGCCCTTTAATATCAACATAACCGAATAGGTGAACGCCGGCAACAGACGCCGTCGGACGATTCTCACGTTGATTGTTATGACTTTGGACTTTCCCTAGAGATCCACAAGATGGGAGTCGGCAGGCTATGTCAAGCAGAAGCTACAAGAAAAGGGCTCACCCGAGCCAAAAGAAAGGGTACGCTATATGTTTATTATTCTATATAAACACATAGGACAGAGCGAGCTGTGAAGCAGCGAGATAAATGGATGTAAATTACTGTAAGTATTTACAAGTTCTGAGGCTTCACCTTCAAATTTAATTTTTCAATAATGATTTTAATGTAATCCCCAATCCCAAACTTTTGCCCGTCCGTCCATCTATTTTCCGCTAAATTTGGTGGGAAAATTCATGTCACTTGTGCTGTACATTTGGGACATGGATTTCACATTACCTGTACGTCAATTCAGTTTCCCCGCTAAATTCAGAGGGGAAATTCACGTGACCTACAGATATTTAGTTTCCCGCTAAACTTATGGGCGAAATCGACGTCACGTGGTCTATACAACAATTAAGTTTCCTCGCGAAATATGGCTGGGACATTGACGTTACGTTAATGTGAACTTGCCAATGGAGTTTACCCTCTAAGTATAGCTGGGAAATCGACGTCACGTGACCTATAAAACTATTCAGTTTCCCCGCTACGCTTTGCGGGAAAATATGCGTTACGAAATGCACCGATTTCCTCTGCTCATTGTTCTCCCTTCGGCTCCCTTTCTCTCGCCATTCCTCCCCCTCCTAGGGTGCCTTCCCCTCGCTCCGCTCTCTCTAACCTTCCGCTCCACCTACCTCTTGCTCCGTCCCCTTCTTTCTCTTTGGTCATGTGACAGCAAATCTATTGCCCGACGAAATTTAGCGGGGAAATATACGTCACGCGACAAACTTCCTTTCTATTGAAATAAACACTTGAGTCCTGATATGTTATGGGACGCTCTCAGTGCTTCAAACCCCTTCAGCCCTTAAAACCCCTCAGCCCTACAAACTCATTCAGACCGTCAGATCTTCAAACCCCTTCTGCCCGTGAGACCCCCTCGGCCCTTCAGCCCTTTAGACCCCCAAATGACCGTGAACCTTATAACAAAATACGGTTTAAAACGTTATAGACAATTTATTTCAGACATTGAGTTGTACATGCATGTTGCAACTCAAAAAGACGATAAAAACCAACGTTTGCTCAAACCCGGGCGCAAGCACCTGTACACGAAAACAGTCAGACCAAACAGGCACAACCAAGTTCCTTGTTGCAAAACAAAAAATATCTTCAAGGTACTCACAATGCCGCTGGATAAATTCCTGAGATGTACGATAGTCAAACTAATAGAATCGAGCAGGTGTGTATGTCCGTGTATACACGGACATATACACACTGTCAGTAGCAGGTTTAGCGAAAAACCACGAACGCGCCATTAACATCCGCCACCGTTGAGAAATCATAAACACCATCACGGTGTCGTCTCCGGCGTCTTCTTGGTCTGCACACCCAGCTGTTTTAGAAGATAGGTCCCAGGCATGGGACGGGAAGCCGACACTGAGCGTCCGTTCCTTGTTATGCATTTAGTATGAGATCGTCGACGGAGAAACAACAGCGCGACTAGCTTCTAACGAAGGCTGTATTTTGACTGACTAAAACGGGTTTTCTTCAAGCAAACAGCTGAGTCACCCTCTCATTTTCCCCAACCACGCGCACTCCCTCGTGAGCGAGGATGCGTGGAGACGCGTCCTTGACCGTTCTTAGTCCAGCCTGTGAAACTCATACATGAACGCGCATACAGCAATGAGCCACGAAGGCCGCGACAGGATATAGACGTGAGCACGTCTCAACTTCCAAAATTCGTCAGGGCCGCCCAATTCAACATGGTCGAGCGGCTTCCCCGACGCATATATCCTGAAGGGTCACGTGATCTCTACCCCAGACCCGTTAAAACGATTTTGATGGGTGGTGTGGTTTCACGGAAAAAAATTGGGACAGTCCCCACAGGCCTCTCAAAAAACTATGGCGGGTCTCTTACACCCGTTAGAAATTCTTAAAGGGTATGTCAGGCCCCTTAGAAAACTTTGACGGACATCTCAAACACGTCAAACATTTTTTATACGTCAAAAAATTTCAGAAATCCTGGTGGGCCCCATAGACCGATTTCCAATATGGCTCTCGCCAATCCTCTCATCCCTTTACTCTCTCACTCTCCTTAAATCTCTCTCCTGAGCATCCTACAGTGCCCTTTTCCCCTCCCTACCTGCCTCCCTTCACCTCCTTTTTCCTCCTTCATATTTCCTTCCTCTCTCCCTTCCATCCCCCTCCCACAGTGCCCTTCTTCGCCCGTCCCTCTTCATTTGTCTCTCCCCCTACCCCCTCCCTCGGTACGTGACGGACCAATTCAGTTTCCCCAAAATTAATCTTAAAAAAAATAGGTTCTTCACTTTCGGAACGATGACTTCCGATGAATCGAAACAATCGCCAAATACTTTACTCGGGGAGTACAGGACACTCCCCGAGAAAACATTGAAAAGGTCGAGAGTGAAGATCTCCGGAAACACGCATGACGGCGGCAGCGGATCGTCTTCGCATTGGCGACCCCGTCAACCGAACCGTATTCCGTTGCGTCGCCCTCACGTGCTCTGGCGGCGAGAGGAAGGGGGGGGGGGGAGAGGCATCGACAAATAAACTACTCTAACAAGGGTGGTTTTAGGCGCGGCCGTCGTTCTGCCTAATGCCAAGGAGAAGAGTGTCCTGTATTTCCGTACAAAGTATCTGCAATCGCTCCCAAAGGTCGCTGCGTATTTATTTTTTCAGAGTAACTTGTCAGTTTTAGTTGAATTACAGTTAAGTTTAAGAACTATGTTGAGAAATACACAAATTAACACCGATTTAGCCTCAACGTCACCATTGCACGCTAATCACTACCTTATTCAACAATATATTTTTTTCTTCCTCTCTCTTTTCAAGCTCAGGGGCGTCAGAAGTTTTCGGGAAGTGCCTACTTCCTATTCCCCTGAAAACTTACTCTGTTAGTGTAGCCAAAGGTACGGGCATGCGTGCCCTCTCCCAGGTTAATTTCTAGAGGAGGGAGGCAATCGCACCCTCCCCCCTTCCCCGCACCCCCCCCCCCCATTTCCCTCTTCTTTTGACGTCACTGCTCAAGCTCTGCAGTGGGACTGAATGAAAAACGAAATCGTGACATGATCTTTTCCGCGTTAGAAATTGAACCTTTGGTAATCAGTTGTAGTAACCTTGGCCTTTACAACCGTAGCTGATATAGTTTAGCTGGACTGAGCAATGGAAGTGATTATATGTTTTTACAATATTCTGTACCACCAACAAACGTTGTCGACCACTTGTTAGCAACTATGTAATTTGAAACCATCTTCCGCAGCCAGTCGGTGCCTTCGGGGAAGGACATGACACAGCGCGCCAGAAACGATCCTCCAAGAGGACCCTCCGGTTCGCGCCCACGCAGCGGCACTCTGAAGAGTCGCAGTTACTTCGCAGTCCACCGACTCCCTGGATCATCGTGGTCGCAGTGGCGGCCTCGATCAGCCTCGTTCTGGTCATCCTGATGGGGATGGTACTCGCGCTCGCAACACGTGCCAACGTTCAGCGAGGTACCAGAGCGTGCAATTCAGCATCCTGCCATCAAATTGCCAAGCTACTCAAGTCCAGCGTTGACGCCTCTCAAGACCCATGCACCAACTTTTACCAGTTTGTCTGCGGCAGCTGGAAGATGAGCCATGAGAGATCCGTGTACGCTCAGCACGCAATGAACTTTGCGGCGGACGTGGCGACTTCCTTGAGGGCCCCGAGCGACGACGCAGATCGGAGTTTGGCGAACGCTGTGGCGCGTTTGTATCAGTCTTGCGAAGGTGTTATGGCGACGGACGGTGACGATCTCGATAATCTCAGGGACATCCTGAAAGATAACGACATCATGTGGCCAACGTTCTCGGATTCTGCGGATGTTCTAGCGACGCTCGTTACCATTAAGAGGCTGTTCAACGTTGCGAGCTTACTCAGAATTTCTACGTACGAAAGCTCGCGAAGACTCCTTCTGGTATCGCCGGGAAACGTCCTGAGACGCTTGCAAGCCACCAGGACCGGCCTGTCTTGGACAAGGTATAGTCGCTTCTACAAGTCGGTTCAAGAAGCCATCGCAAGTCCCAACAGTAATCGGAGCAGTATGCTCCCGTTCGAAAAATTCGTGGTAGTAGAACACAAGGTAATTCAGTGGCTGAGCAAGAAAGGCGACGGAAACGTGATTGAAAATTTAGACGAACTGGCAAAATGCACAAATATCAACCGGAAGCGGTGGATCGCTTTATTTCACCCGGGATGGAACGCTTCGGCAGAGAAAGGAGCACATCTGAGGGCCGTCAATACGGGTTATCTCACTGCGTTCGGGAACCTCATTGCCGATATAGGCGAGAAAGTAGTTGAATCTTATGTGTCCTGGTCTGCTATTTACGTGATCGCGCCTATGATGAGCAACAGACTGGCCGACCTATGGTACGGAAATGAAACGTTGTTGAAAGAAGCCACCCCGATAAAGTGCCTCCGGTTTGTTGAAACGACCTTCGGGCGGACGGTGTTCAATAGATACATTGCCAAAAAATTCGACGTTGTCGTGAAAGGCGATATCAAGGAAGTGACCAGCAACATCGTGAACGCATTTCTCCAGAAGGTGAACGACAGCGCGTGGTTAGCGAAACTAACGCCTACCATCACCAGTGCACTAGACGTAAAGAAGATGTTTGAGCAAATTGAAATGTTTTGGGCAAATCGAAACCTACAAGGCGTTCCCGCTGATGGAGACATGGGACCCTCATTCGCACGCAACTGGGTCCGGGCGGTTTCGTACGGAAGAGCGGCCATCGCGGACATCGGCCACTCTCCATCGTCGTATTCCCTCAGCCGGATGGTTAGCGTTTCTTCATTTGGCTTCTTCGATGTCAAGAGTAGGTCTGTGCGCATAGCCCCATACTCCGGGTTCCTCCCGGTCTACGACCTAGAGGTCATCGACGCAGTCAAGTACGGAGCCCTGGGAGAGCTTCTGGCCGTAGCCGCCTTCAACGTACTTCTCGATCATGTACCGCCAAACACGCCCATGTCTCAGCGGGTCGAGACTAGTTTGCAGTGTTTCGCCGGTCCGGAAGGAGTGTACAGCAAGCGCCACGATTTCGGGATTCTCTTGCAAGTTGTCTGGGAGGCCTTCGAAGCGTTACCTCCAGAGCAGCGAGCACGTTGGCTCGACGACATGCCCAAGTACACAGAGGAGCAAATCTTCTTCATAATGGCTTGTTACTTGACCTGTTGGGGAGGGACCGGCGACGATGATTCGTTAGAGACTATCTGCAACCGTGGCGTCAGGCAAACTTCTCGATTCTCCACCGCCTTCAGTTGCCCGTATGGTGGAACCATGAACCCTCAGAACAGGTGCACTTTCTTTTAGTTATTTAATTTAATAAATTTCATATTTAATTATCATTATTCTTGCGGCTTGCGACATTGTGAAATAAAATAAAAAAAATAAGAAAATCGAAGTTTAGAAAGCTTTCTCATTTGGCCTATTTAATTTTTTTGGGAGCACTGGGACTTTTCAAAAAACAGATGGTCAGCTTCTAAGGTGACACGAACCACACTTTCCACCTATAATGTTTGCCATATCCGTCTCCAGTTGACTGATCGTCATATTTCTTGCACATAGTGGCGTTTCACCTCAGCTAACGTCTTCCGATCTAGATGACTCAAGTCAAGAAGGCTCGCTGTAATTTTTTGTATTAAACATATGCATTGGCTCATTCAACAAGCAACAAACATTGAGGGTAAGGTGGGTTCAGTTCCCGCAAGCAATTAACTGTCTGTGGGAAATTGATATACAAAGTAATGTTGGCGCCCATTAACTCACATATATGCTTATGATTATTTAAATACCAAAAGAAACGACGACTTATATATAAACATCCACCTCCCACAGTCCCGCTGAGTCATGCATTCGAAAATTAAAAAATTAAAATGGTAACTTATTCGCATTAGGTAAAATTGAATGCGCAAACGGACCCAGCTCATTTAAGGACGTCTCCACAGCGAGTATTTCCGGTAATCTGGCCTGTGGAATTGTGAACAGCGAAACTGCGGTCCGTTGCGCACTTTGGAGCACAGACATTAAGGCTACAGGCGCGGTAGTAAGATTGTGCAGAGTGTCTGATTCAGCATGATAGTTCGCGCGCTCGTAACAGTTCTCACTGTCAAGGGCTCCTGCCCCTGCCCGTACCCTTAGCTCTGTTCAGATAGTAAGTTGTGAGAAGGGTAACTGGAGGCAGGTAGATTTTGGCGTCCTTTTATGTTTAATATCATTATATTTCGGGACAACTTTCTGTGGCAATAAAGCTAGAGCTGTGGGCGCCCATGCACTCGCGCACTTAGAGAGCCGATCAAATCCGTGCAGGCATACTCTTCTGAAATGCCACAGAAAGTTGTCCTCGAGTGTAGGCTGAATGCTTTTTCTTCACCAGCTGTGCAGGCAGGTGAGAATTGCCACATGGGTCATAAGATACCGTAGCTACAAAAGCACCTGTCCCAATCACTGAATCTGTGTCGAGGGCGACAAGCTTGACGGTGTAGTGCACGTAGCAGGAAGCGTTGTATCTGAAGCTCGTTTACAACAAGCGCTCGGCAGCAAGAAATGACCAGCTTCCCTTTAGTGCTGCCAAACACAGAGCCCCGAGCGCGTGGTTTTCCGAAGTGCTTTTCATGGGCGAGTGCTCGTGTAAGCAAAGCCTTCTGCACGGCCATGGGCACTTGCACTGGTGTCTTTGCCAGCGCTGAAGACGAAGTGTGAGATGAAGTACAGGCACCGGGCGTTTGGGAAAAAAAGTACTGTTATCCCCGCTAAAAGAAGTTATGCATTTTAGAAAGCTCAGGCTCCGTCCAAATGTAGAGCTAGCGGTTAGGGCTAGATACCAAAGTTTCAGAACTTAGCGCTATCTGATTGAAACCTTATAGGAGATTTTTAAAAATTGTTAATAAGGAAATGGCGGTCAACGGAGCCCGCAAATGATGGAGATGAATAGTGTCTGCAATCTGGAACGGGCCCCAATTTCTCATTAAAACTTTCCTAAAATCGCGTATAACTTCTGAATCAGATAACGGCAAGTTCTGATACTTTGGCGTCTGGTCCCATCAGCTACTTCTGGGCAGAGACTGAGCGTTCTGGGATGCAGTGTTTTTTTTTGCGGTGAGAAGATCATGGTTCTCTTTTATCCCGAACGTGTTTTTAGACTTTCTAGCTTATCGTTGAATACAGCGTTTTCTTTACGTTTGGAGATAGATCTAATACATGAGGTCATTCATATTAAACTATAAGCGGTGCTTGGATAGTGTTCGGCCACAGCGCGGATTAATTTTAATGGCCACTAATGATGTATTGTCTAGTATTGCCGATAAGACATGACAGGCCGGGTGTGGGGAGCAACGAACGAAACGTCTTCTTCTTTATTTGGCACGCGCTTATCGGTCTGCTTTGTGCGGCACTCGCAAGATACGATACAATGACACTTCATTTTCGAGCGCAAAGTGATCACAGCCCTGTTATTTACCTAAAACGTTCTAGTTAACTATTTCTGAATATTTACTTTAGCTGGCACATTAGAATTAAAGATGTACGTCGTCAAATTATGTTATTACTCTTAATATTCAGACAAATAAATTATCCTCCGTGCTCAAATATGGCAAATTTATGCCATGAGGAGTCTGAGATACTAAGCATGGAAGTCCAAACCCGGAAGTGACGTCAGCTTCCGCAGCAAAGTCGTGTAGCGTGTCATCGCGAGCCGATCTGACAGCGTCGCGCTATTCTGGGGTCATCGTAATCATGGAAAAGACGCGCCGCACTCTGCTGTCACCTCAGGCGCGTGGCTTTTGGCGCTTTTTTTTACGTTTGGCATGGGAGAATCATTACGTTTTAGGCGAATGTCGGACAACAAATCTCATTAAAATATTTCGGGTAAGGCAGACCTTTTTAGAACGTTAATTTTTTTCAGGTAGTTAGATTGGCAATATTTTTTTTTATGCACACTCCGACGTCGGCCGTGGCAGACAATGCTATCTCGAAGAAATTATGTCCTTATTTCGAGTGTTATTTTTTTATTCTTCTCAGTCGTTGGTGTATATTGCACCCCGTGGCATTTCTGAACACAAGCAGAGAAGGACGTAGCGATAACCAGAAACGGTCTTTACTGCAATACAAGCAGGGGAAGGATGTGCCTAGGTGGAGCAGACACTCAACCAGCGTGGCGTTGCGGAGACGTGGCCCAAGACGAGCTTGGTTGAGAAGTTCTTTCGGCGCCACTCTTTGATGGCGTCAAACGAGTACCTGGGAAGTGCCAAACATGTATACGCGTTACACAATAAAAAATATATATATCCCCATCATACTCGCTTGTACGGTAAAATCAAGTACGCTACGCCGGTGGCGTCGGAAGTGTTCGAGGAAAAGGGGGGGGGAGGACGATTTCTCTCCTCCTTCCCCCGACATTAGTGGACGCTACGGGCCATCCCAGCAAATCCAGCGCCTTGAATGTATCACGTGATTACGCGCCTGTCCCGATGGTCACGTGATACTCACACGGCATGAGATTGGCTGCGAGAGCTTGTATCGCTTTCTGTGGTACCCACCGTAAGGCGAAACTGAATATTAGAAATGTCGGGAACATCAACAGAAAATTAGATACCCCCCTCCACATCGGAGCCTAACGCGGGAAGAGGCCGTGATCTGCCGCCAACTCCAATCCCACACCTACAGACACCTAGCCCTCCTCCACAAGTTTTATCCCACCATGTACCCTGCTAGCTGCCCACATTGCTCAGATTGCCCCTCCTTATACCACGTCACGTGGGCCTGCCAATCCCACCCATGCCTTCCCCGTATCTCCTCCCCTTCCCCGGAGACTTGGGAAGCTGCGTTGCTCAGCTCGCACCTGGACGACCAGCGTAGTCTGGTTGAGCGGGCCAAGGCAGCAGCGGCCAGCACTGGAGCCCTGGACTAGGGGCCCCACCCATTTTCGGATATTTCCATATTCAAATAAATGTTTACATCATCATCATCAACAGAAAACGGCATCCCCCCAAGAAAGAAAAAAAAACACACAAAGACCGCACTTCCTCTAAAAAAGATACAAAAAAACACACAAGGAGTAGATATGTTTGGTTGCTAACCCGGTATTACCGGCCGAATTACCCCTGAACAGGTACAAGAGGTTTGTCACAGATAGAAGTCGCTGATCAGCCGATCCCCAAACAAGCAATAAGCTGAAGAATGCATTTTTAGCGCACGACTTCAATAAGTTTTCCTCTGACCTCCCTTAATTAAAGTTTTAAAATCTGCGAAATCTTACAGCGGCCTTGATCGAAGTGTCCGCTGCGGCACGTATATGCCTCCGAACATACTTTTACAAGATGAAGACCGTGTAGTCAAACGTGGCTCTTGCCAATGACGCATGAGTACCTCCAAAATCTTTTACGACCCATCGGTTAAGAGTTTAAATGTGAATGTTTGCATCAAGCAATACAGAACGTCAACTTTTTCTTCGAGGAGAATCGAGCAACCTTGTGTTACGTGTGCCTGAATCAAGATAACATCTTTGCATGCCACTTTCAGTATGTGATAGATTTTTTTTTTGTAAATTTTCTCATTTCTTTATATTTATCCCCCCCCCCTTCCCCCCCTCCACAGCTCCGTTTTTCCGTCCAGCCCGCTCCGTCTCCGCTTTGCGATGATTTGGCCCGCTGCATCAAAAGGTTGCCGACCACTGGTCTCAAATGTCCGGGGGAGAGGGGGGGGGGTAAACTCTCTCTCACTCTCTCTCTCTTTTCCAACGGCCCTGCGTTACAGTCTCAGAAGTCCGTGAGTGGTTACTGAACCGAATGCATTCGGATTTCGATCAATACTGGTTTTCCTATATTTAATTAACCAGTTGAAATAGCCCATGTGCACATATTTCGAAATATCATGGAGATTCGGGTTCAGTGGCAAAAGGAATGGGCCCCCTTTCGGTTCATCCCTTTGACGCTGAAACTGAAACCACTCCGAAGGATCAGTTAAATCGCCGACGTTGTCTGACACTCCGTCGGGGTATCCAGCCTTTTCCGGCCGCTCACATGAAGCTGAGGAAGGGGAAGTAGTGCCAGAGCACGTTCTGGACGGCGAGCAGCACGACCAGCAGGGCGGCCGACCTGTCTCCCAGCCGCGAGGACAGGCGTAGCGCGTAGAGCCAGGCCAGCGAGAAGATTAATGCGATGCTAGCCGAGAAGGTGGCGCCCAGGGCCAGGTAGCCGAGCACCTTGCGGCGCGCCTTCGGGTCGCCCAGCAGCCACCAAATCGGCTGCAAACGACACGAATAATAAAAAAAAAGATTCGAGTGTGAGGGCCAGATAGCCCACCCCAAAAAGGTCGAGGGCCGACGTAGGGTGGGGGCGGGACGAGACAATATTTTATTTTGGGCCAGAATCAACAACAGCCAGGGTGTTTCACTTTGCAAAGCATCTGACTCTCTCAGCGACGCACCAAAATATTTTAGAGAAGGGACCTCGTGCTGTCTGCTTTTTGTAAACTCGCCTTTTTCTTTTTGGCAGTGTTATTTTTAGTTTTGATTTGCCTATTTTTATTTATTTATTTTAATATTTATTTACAAATATTGCTAACTTAGCATTGGAGGTTGTGGCAGAAGGGTTTACTGCACAAGAAGTTACACAAAAGTATAACGTAATGTAGTACTAAGACATTAGGTAACATAGAAATGCAACAACAATAAAAAAATACACATAGTCAGCTTCTTATGGACAGCCTTATAATGTTTTTTAAGAACAATATAACTCAAGACGAATCAACATGGACTTCAGAAAGACCGTTTGACTCTTCTATTTTGGGGGAAAAACAGAAAATTTAAAAGCAAGATACGACTACTTTGGGTTCGCACTTGATGTTATAATTCAAGATTTAAGACCTCAACGTGATGGCATTTTTTAATGGAGCGAGAGAAAGCACATGCACTATAGACCCTTTCCGGAATTCAGTGCCATCTGGTGACTCAAATGGCAGTTTAACTTTTACCGTACTAATGGCGGCAATGAACCTGTGGTACACTGTACCTGTGGTCTGCAGTATTGTATGGAACACCGCCACATTCGCAAGTCAACGGTAAATGAGAATGCGCTTGTCACTGTCCACTTCTTTTTAAATCTCATTCAGTGTCGATGGCGAAAAAGATGCAACCAGTCAGAACGAAGCGCCAGCCCACATAGACGCCTTGATGAAATTCTATACATCAAGGGGCTTTGAAACCGAGTGGGTGCTACTAACAGATTGACTGGGCCCGAGTTAGAAATGAACGCTTACGCAGCTCTTGCATCCAATTCCTGCTTCACGTCGCGCTAACATCTAGAATGTATTGGCATCGAATCATCTGCTTAGGAGCATCTTCAACTTCTTCATCACTAAACAGAAGGCCGCCATTAGTATATAGCACATATGCCATTTTTCAGATGATTATAGTGATCAAAGTTGCCAGTCGGAATTCCGGAAAGGGTCTATTATGGCGCCGTCGCACAATTCGCTCGTCTCAACAGGCATGAAAAAAAAATATATATATATTTCTTCACACGACAGTTTTTCCTGCCGATTTTTATAGCAGCATTATAAGACTTCTGTTTTAAAGCTATACATTCTGACGGCTGGAAGTCCGAGCTCATAGCTTTATATTTGGCAGTTGCTCGTGCTGAGAGAGAGAAAAATCACTTTAATTAGAGCACAGATTAAGTACCCAAGATATCCTCCGCCTGAAGTACCAGGGCGAGCTGATCTTCCAGTTGCGGCGACGCCAACCATGCACTCCAGGAGGGTGGTGGGGGGTTAGGAAGAAATGAGGTGGTGTAGGCGACCGGGCAATGAAGGAGACAATGTTCTTGATTGGCATAGGGAGCTGGGCAGTTGGGACAGGAAGGGTCTGATCGATAGCGGAAGAGGTAAAGGCGAGCAGGTGTGACGAGGGTGTTTGTCTGGATTTTACGGAGAATGTGGGTCTGCGCGACACTAAGCTGTGGATGTGGTCGAGGTAGAAGTTCATGAGATATACGGAGCTGTTTGTAATGTAACTTGAGTGTTTTTTTGTACTCTGCTGCCTCGTCATTGGTCGGGGGCTTAGCCAGGGGATTGCAGGTGCCCGGCTGTGAAATTCGCGGGCGAGCTGATGTACCAGCTCATTACCTGCTATCCCTGCGTGACCAGGGACCCATCGAATCGTGACCGAGGATGAGGAGAGAGAGTGTAGGGCCATGTCAAGGTCCTCTCGAAGATCGGCAGGAATTTGTCTCTGTTGCAAGGAGCGTATAGCAGCCATAGAATCAGAGTAGACAGTGTAAGCGGACGTGCGCGGCAATTGGGAGAATGATATGATGGCATGGATAATGGGGACAAGTTCTAACGTGGTGATTGGCGGGGGGTCGCTGTATGGACCGCACGTGTGAAGAATAGGTAAGGAATGTTTAGGTATGTAGATTGCGTACGCAGCCGTGCCGGTGTCCAAGATGGAAGCGTCGGTATAGGCTACCGTCTGTGTCTGAAATGGTGGATTATGATGCAAGGCCTGAGCATCTCTGCGACCGTCGTCCAGGCCCGGAGCCATGCGGCGGGGCAGAAGAGCGAAACGCAGATTAGAGGGCAATGGCGAAGCGGGTAAGTGCAAGTAAAAATCAATTGGTGAGAGTCCAGCTTGTTCTAGGATCCAGCGCCCTTGATGTGACCCCGAGAGGCGGGCTAGCTGTCGGTCACGATGGAGGTGTAGGAGTGAGGAGAGGGGAAGGAATAGGCCGGTCTCGTAGAGTCTTTGCGTTGAGGTATGGACTGGAAGGTTAAGGGAGGCCTTGTACAGAGTGCTTAATGCAGAGCTGAGTTTATTAAGTTGCTGTCGTGTGAGCGTGAAATATGGAACCGAATAAAGAATTTTACTAAGAGCCAATGCATGAACCAATTGACTCGCTTGTTTTTCATTGAGGCCCGCACGTCTTTGCACGACTCTGCGGACAAGATGTGTTACCGAGTGACACGTGTTTATCGCCGGAGTGATGTTAGCCTGATTTGATCGATCGCGGAGATGGATGCCGAGGACCTTGCATAAGGATACTCGCGGGATGGTCTGATGGTCTAAATAGAGAGAAATGAGATGGTTTACAGAGCGCTGATACTGGGTTTGAGACAGCAGGAGTAATTCCGATTTTTCTGGGGCCAGTTTCAGCCCTGCTTGGGTTAGGAACGCAGTTATGGTGTCTAGACCTTTCTGAAGAGTAGATTCAACTTCCCCTGGTGATCCGTGAGTGCACCAGAGGGTGAGGTCATCAGCATAAAATATGTGGGAAAGGTGGGGTATCTGCTGCAGGCAGCGAGCTAGCTGGGCCATACCCAGATTGAAAAGAGTAGGGGAGAGGACAGCCCCTTGAGGTGTACCTCGTGTGAGTGAGATTGGTTGGGACAACTCGCCCCCTATACGAAAGCATGCAGTGCGGTCCTTAAGGAAGTTTTGGATGTAGGTATACAAATTTTGTCCGCATTCTGTTTCTCGAACTGAAGCGAGTATGTGATCATGACTTATGTTGTCAAATGCTTTGCGAACGTCTACTGTGACGAGCGCATGCACCTGACAGGAAGATGGGGAGAGGAACGTGTGCTGGAGTAAAAGGAATAGGTCTTGAGTGGAAACATGGGAACGAAAGCCGATTTGGGTGTGTGGCAGGAATGCAGTGGCTTCAAGATGTTCTTGAAAACGATCGAGGACCATCCGCTCCATCGTCTTGCCCACGCAAGAAGTTAAGGAAATGGGACGGAGGTTATTAAGTGATGGGGGTTTTCCAGGTTTGGGGATCATGATAATAGTAGAAGATTTCCATTCCTTTGGGTATGTACCCTCCGACCAATGTTCATTTATGTAGGTCAGGAGCTGTTTTTTATTCGCTTCTGGAAGGTTACGGAGGAGGCAGTACGTGATGGTATCTTCTCCTGGGGCTGATTTTCGGGAGTTTTTTGCTAGGGCCAAGTCTAAGTCTGCTAGTGTGAAAGGGCTGTCTAAAGTCGGGTTTTCAGGGCCCGAGTAGGAGGGGTAGTTTGAGGTCAATGCTGGAGGGATGTATAGGTTCTGTAAGGCTTGGATAAGGTCTGTGCTACCATGTAAAGCTAAGTGTTTGTCTAGCGTGGGAGCGGGAGGTGGCTGAGGCCCTAGAAGTGAACGGAGGAGATGCCATGCGGTCTTTTGGTGGAGGGTACCGTTTATCTGATCACATACTCTGTTCCAGTTCGAGATGTCGAGAGTGCTGCAGTGTGTAGTAATGTCTGCATCTAGGTGTTGTAAACGTTCTCGGAGTTGTTGATTGTGGGGTTGCTGGCTAATGCATCTTAAGATACGCTTACGACGTCTCCAGAGGCGCACTAGATGCGGGTCTGGCCGTATCGCCGGGGCTGTGGTGTTGTCTATTTTTGTGGCTTGTGTTCGGGCTTGTTTGATGGCGCATATCCAGGTCTCGTAAGAGCCTGATTGCTGCCCGGGTGAAACAAGGATGCTACGAAATTTATCCCAGTTTGTAGTTTTGACTGATATTTTCCGTGAGCGGCTAGAGATGCTGAGTGATATTGAGAGAATGAAGTGGTCACTTAGAAGTCTCTCTTGAGTATGAACCCAGACACTCGAGTTTCTGCCGTGGTATAGTGTGAGATCTGGGGTGGTACAGTGTTGCTGGCGTGTGCCTTGTCGGGTTGGCATGTCGGGAGTATTTAAGACAGTGAACTGGCGCTGTGAAATGTACGATTGCAGAAGTCGCCCTGGGCGAAGTGTGGATAGGTAACCCCAGCTGACATTTGGGGCATTAAAATCACCGCCCAGGAGTACCTCGTAATTAGGTGTCAACTCTGCAGCAAAGTCGAAAAGTGATTTGAATAGGCGGTGCTCTGTGGGGGGATTATATAGGTTGAGGAAGCATATAGGTCTGTGTTTAGGGAAGGGATAGTAAGCACATGCCACTACATTTTGTCTGAGAGATGTAGGGATGATCAGTGGTTCATACTGGATGTCCCGTCTTATGAATGTGGAAACTAAAGGGGCCTCGTTTGGATGGCCATGCAAAGCTCGGTATCCTGGTATGTTAACTGCAGAGCGTGTCTCCTGGAGTAGTAGAATATGGGGAAGAGAATCTAGGGTAAGGAGCCATTGATGAAGGGGAGTGCGGTTTGTTTTGATGTTCCGGCAGTTCCACTGGATGACTTGGAACTGGGAATTTTCTACCATTATGAGGTCGTGACTGAGGAGGGGGCAGGAGGGTGTGCCCTTTGAAGGGAACAGGGGTGTTCAGTGGATTCAGGAGAAAGGGGTCTTTTAAGAGATTGGGATGTTGCTTCCATGGGTATGGGTGATGCAGAGAGCATACCTACAGCTTTTTCGAGGGATGCTACCGCCTTTGTTAGTTCTTCAATGCGGGATACGAGAGGGTTTACTGTGCCTAATATGTTGGACACTAGTGTTTCGATGTTGGCTATACGTTCTGTGAGTTGGGCGATTTGGTCTTCACATGGGGTTAGTCGTTCTTTTAACATTATGAGTTCATGCTCCATGTGTCGTTGGTAGTTAGGAGAATCATAGACGGGGGGAGTAAGCGAAGTGAGTGCAGGTGAACGCTTGCCGGGAGAGGGAGTAAGTGATGGAGCAGGAGCACCTATCGATGGCGGCGATGGTGCTGGTTCTGTGAGGTTTGCTCGTGTGGTCTTCGGTTCTTGGGAGGCTATGTCAGACGTTGGTTGAGATGTTGGTAGGGCGGCAGGGTGCAGAAGTGACCTTTGTTGTGGTAAGTCTTCAGTCTGGGATGACGGTGAACGTGTAGTCGTTGAGAAGCCCGCAGAGGCGTGCCCCCAGGTGGCCGTTGCAGGTAACATTCCCTTACGGGTTTGCGATTCTGTCTGTTTTTGCGCGTTGCGGAGTGATGCGTTCAGTTGCGCTTGTGCCTCTAGATGGTACTTGTTTAAGGATGGTGGTTGATATGAGTTTGAGGAACTCAGCTCCGTCTTGTGTTGAGCCGCCGATTGCTTTTGGTTCGCAGTCTGCACGGGGTAAGCTGGGGGCTTTTGCATATTACGTGGAAGGGTTTTTCGGAGATGCACACGATGTTCGTATGCCGCCTTCATGCAGGCTTGATCTTTTTGGCGCTGGACCGGGCAAGTCGAGTCGAAGGAAGAGTGTTCACCCCCGCAGTGGTAGCACCGAGGGGAGCAAGCGTGAGAGGCTTGTTGGTGAGGTATTTGCGCGGCGCATGTGGGGCATCTCCAAAATGTTGGGCTCTCTGGGCAATTAAAGGTCCGGTGGCCGTACATACGGCACTTCTCACATCGCAGGGCACGTGGGCGATGTGGGTGACACCGGTAGGTTGCCCGGCGAAAGAGGATGGTGCGGGGGACTTTGGCTCCTTCGAACGTGATAAGGACTGACTCAGTGTCCCCCATCATGCGTGCGGTGATAATGGTGGTTTGAAAGCTTTCAAGAGAGTGCATGAGGTCATTGGTTGTGAGTCCCGCTTCTACACCGTGGATGACCCCTTTGCAGGAATTTATCGGGGCGGCTAGGTAGGGGCTGATTTCATGGAGCTGATTCCTGACACGAATGCGTTTAGTTTGGCTGAGGCGACGTGCTGAACTTTCAAAGGCGGTTTTAAGGAGTATGACTCTTTGTTGGAGGCGGACGTCGATATTTACCTCTTCACTAGCGTGAGGTGGCAGGGAGGCTGCGGCCAGGAAGAAAGGGAGGAGATCGTACCGTTTGATGTCTTGGAGTTGCAGGCTATGCGGAATTGGCACCACCACCGTATGGAGCTCATTTACCTGGCGCGGCAGGGTGCGTTGGTTCCTGGACTTGCGGGGCGTGATCCACCCCTCGTTCGGGTCTTCTGCCTGGTGAAATTCGTCGGAGTAGTGCATCGACTCGGTGTCGAAGGTAGCTTCAGCAGCCGACGTGCCTACAGATGTCGAGGCCGTCGGTTCCCGTTCGGTGGCATCCATTGCTGGGCGGGTTTCTGAAGTCAGGCGTCAGGCGCTGACGACGCAAGGCTTAACGGGGCTACCGAAACCTTGGAACTGTAGATCGCTGGTAATCCGAAAAATTGAGACATACAACCGATGATATGATGTGAAACGGGAGCTGGAAGCCTCAAAACCACGGTCTGCACGAATATTTCAATAGGTGAAACTCGAAAGCCAGGTGTCGGGGCTAAATATTCGGAACACGAAATGAGAGCAAGACGCCAGGCTGTCGTCGTGTCTTCTTCCCCTGCTCGCGCTGAGCGTGAGTTCGTGCAGCCGAGAAGCGTCATTGAGCAAAGAACTCGCGCTTATAGCCTAGCAGCGGAATTGTCGTTTCGGTCGATCTACATGAGAAAGGCAGAAAAGTAAACATTTAGACAAAACATACTGAGTCAAAAAAAAAGAAAAAAACAGAATATTGCAAAATGTGTAAACACGTTTTATGAGCAGAGCTTCTTCTTTAGCGGAAATGAATCCGCGATCATGAAACTATTATTTATGGCCCGTGTAACGCTCCGGGCATGGGAGCGGGGGCTCGCAGCCGCAGGAGACCATCGGGCCGTGTTTGGGCCAGGGGCCCTGTGTTTGAGACCTGTTCGCTACACCATCGGTAAAGCGTACTAGAGACGGAGCAGTGTTTCTTCGTCCATTCGTAGCCCGTTTGCATCATATGCGGAGAGCAAGTACGGGAGAGCAGGAGAAAAGGCGCGGTGAGAGGGGGTGATCGCGGGTGCAGCGAAACTCCGTACTCGCAGTTGCCTCACCTTCGACTGTCGGCACACGGTGAACTGGAACTGACAGATCTGGCACTTGCCGTCAGCAGTGCGCGGGATCCAGCGCTCTAAGCAGTCCCGGTGAACACTGCCAATGGTTCCTGCAAGCAAGCAAATTACAATTGCAGGTTGTTTCTATGTCTTATCTGGATGCATGGAGTGATGCAAATGACTGAATAATTTTAACTGGGTGAAGCAACTTATTCTAGCCGGGGGTAAAGACGGGAACGGAACGCAGCAAATCGTAAACGCTGACATCGGCGGGCCTGAGAGAACGATCGAGAAAGAGAGTGAAATGAGACAAAATAAAGCAGGCGAAGGTTAGGCACGTTCGTTTTGCCAAGACGCGTTCAAGTCGCACCTGCTTGCTGGCAGCACTTTATAACATGCATAACGCGCGTGTTTTCTCGCAAAACAAAATTAGAATATTTGGGTACTGATCTTGAAAGTAATATTTGTTTGTTTCTTTGAGTTTACTAAAGGCTCGTCAGCAGACGGGCCCGCCAAGACTACCAAGAATGAATGCGTTAGTATTTATTGCCTCGGTGCATGCAGCCAGCCGTCTTTGGTTTGGACGGTCGTGGTTTGGACTGGACTGGACTTGTTTCGTGAGGCTGCGGCGCGGTTCCTGCAGTGATCTTTCGCTCTGCTCGGTCGCTCGTTACGTCCACTTTCCCTCTTACGTAGGAGGGAAGAGTCCTTTCGCACGCTTTCAATGGGTGCGTTCAGTAGCTCCTCCGGGAGTCAAGGAGCTATACGCTCCTTCTACGCTCCTTCTACGCTCCTTCCAGTCGACAGCAAAGAGCGACATGCACGATCAACGGCGATTCACACACTCACGTTGAGTCCGAGGGAGTATGAGGGCTGCTCTGACAACAGCGGCGTCGGCTCCTACAAAACGGGGTAAAAACCGGTTTTGTTGGAGTCGATACAGCTGTTGCGCATAGCAACCCTCTCACTCGGTCCGACTCAACGCAAGTGGTGTGAATCGCCCTTTATAGACCTTTTCTCCGGTACTTCGCCCCCTGCCACCTGATAGGTGCATTCGGTATGGGCGACGAAAAATAATAAAACATTTCAACCTGCAAATAGTAAAAAAAAGAAGGGAGGAAAAACGAGAATGAGTGACGGTTACGCTTATCTCCTAAATGCCTTCTATTGGCGTGGCGACGGCAAAACAATGTTTTCGCCCATACTGGAAGTGACGACAATTCAAGATGGCGGCGCCGTCACGGAAAAGGTCTATACTCTAGGTGCCTCAATGCTCTTCTGTTTAGGGTGATGCCACCCTTTGTAGTACCCGATGCCGACAGCACGCGCTCGCAGAGAAAATACAAAGAAATCGCCGAAAACAAAATGTCCCCATAGCACAGTCAGCGCCACAAACGCGTACAGGGACACGCTCTTTCACGCGCTTCTGAACAAAAAAGAAAAAAAGTGTGGGACAAAATGGCCAGATGTCTCCACCCTAAGCAAAGCGCACATGAAGGCACCTTAGCCCTTTACCCCGCCATAAAGGAGTCGCGCTCTCGTACAACGAGTCCTGAGACGGTGCGCGAGGAGTGAAAAGGGCGTGGTATGGCGTCTTTCCGGGATCGATGTCAAAGTTCCGGTGCTGAAAGAAAAAAGAATGGCGTGAGAAGCTGCGTCAGGCTGCGGCGTGGGTCTGCGGTTTGCTCACTTTTGTTAATGAGAATTGCTCAAGGTAAGACGAATAACGCGTTCAAACTTCGTTTCAGCTCAGGTTCTTTTCGAAAAATGTCTAGGAGCGTATTTCGTTGTTTTGGATATGCTAATAAACCATGTAAACGTTCAGTTGACGCCGTGTTTTGATTGCCGTTGCACGGAAACTTGGTAGGGATGGGCAAATATTCGGTTATTACGAATAGCCAATTGAATTCTGTTCTATCTCGGCATTCGCTTCGAATCGAATTTAAGTATTCGACAAAATCGAATTATTCGACAAAATCGTATTATTCAACCTCTCTAAATACAGTCAAACCCAACTATATCGAAACCGTTTACATCGAATTATTCCTTATATCGAACAACGTTTGTGCACAGTAGTGTTACAGTGATAATATATAGCAAAAACTATGGTTGCATCGAACAAAAATAGCAGCCGCTACCGATATATCGAACTGCCAAGAGCGCCGTTTTGCTCTGCAAGCTGGCTTTCCCCGAATGACGGCAGCCGAAATTCGGGGAAAGCCCCAACTGCGTCAAAGCAGCTGCTAACTCTTTTTATATTTTTCATTTTTCGGGCGGTTGCGTTGATTGTTTGGAAGAAAGGAAGATACCTTTTGCGGAGGGAGCGGAGAGAGGGTGCTCTGTGCTCCCTCTCCTCGCTTTGTCCGCAAAAAGAGAATCCTTTCCCGGGTGGTTGACGCGGCCGCCCAGAAGAAAAAATGACAGCTTGCTCTCGCTAGCTGGCTTTCCCGCGGGGCAGCCGAGGTCGTAGGGGAAGCCAACTTGCAGAGCAAAACGGCTCTCTGCAGGAGAAGGTGGTCCTGCTCGGACGAGCTGGACCACCACTCGCCTTTTATATTCGGCGCCAATGCGCGAATATAAAGGCAGTGGCCTCAGTATTTTGGAGTCCGTCGATAGCGTAGAAAAATATCGTTATCCCGGATGCAATGAAGAAAAAGGGCAGTAGATGCAAGACTACTTCATTGTGTAATATTTCAGCAGAAAGTGGATTTTTGAGTCAAATTCATTAAAACGTTTATATCGGATTACCCGCTATACCGAACTGGTAGACGTATTTTTTGCGAGTTTGATATAAACGGGTTTGACTTACTCTGGCTTGGATTTCGGGCCAGGTGGCGCAAGCTTCCGACCATTTTGACCATTTCATGCTCCCGAACTCAATACACTTGAAATTAACAATTACAGTACTTCTAATACAAAATAAGGGCAAATATAAAACTATAGTTTAAACATATCTTGTGGTATTTGTTGCTTGTACTATTCGAACTATTCGATTCGAAATTATTCGGCCAAAATCACTATTCGCTTCGAATTCGATTCGGAACCAAAATCCTCTATTCGCCCATGCCTCAAACTTGGCGATTTTAAGTAGTACGTACATTTGACCTCACAAATACCGTCGAACCTTAGCTCTAGTGAAATGCAGTTTTAGGGTCACCGCATACATGGCGCCAGCGTGTCAGTCTGTTTTCTCGACGTAAGAGATTTTAAGGCACTCTGTTCTAAGGAGTCGCAAGTGCATGAACAGGCCCTTAACCTCCTAGTTCGTTGCTTCTTCGCATCGCGCGATTAAAGGCAGGTTGACACTGCTGCAAGCGACTACGACCCAGTCCGACAAAACCGGTTTTGAAGCCTCTTACGACCGCGCCGCGCAGCAGCAATGGCGGATGTAAGCGGCCTAAAACCCCGTTGCCATAGCAACCCGTAAAAGGATTAACGTCGCAAGCCGTTGCAGTAGCACTCGGTCGGACTCGCGCGAGTGTGTGAACCAGCGAAAAAGCTCTCACAGTGAGCCAAAAACGCCAGTTTTGATGGTGTCGAATGTTCACAAATTTCGGAAGTTATCTGTGCTCGCCCTCAGAACGCGCTGGGAGGCAACGGCTGTGCCAGTAAATACCAACTATAGACGCTTTGCAGCAGCTGTGCATAGACGCCGCCATAACGGACCTTCATTTTTTTCTCTCTTATTGCGTTCAGTTCACTTCATCATGACCCCACCAGGGCACGTTATTGCCATTTTAGATTCTGCTGTGTCCTTCTCCCCATCATTGGCCTTTGTGGAAGCTTCTCCGTCAGCGCCCGCTGCACTGGCTCGGCATCTGGGCGAGACAAGAGAAGGTCAGCAATCGCGGCTGTTATCTGGCGCGAGTGAAAAGAATCTATAGAAACTAGACCTCTTGCCAAATTACCCAAACATCGAGAAGAATGCTGGGGACGGAGGTACACGTTCTGCTCGCGCTCATGTTATCTGTAGAAAATATTCGACGTAAATAACAAAAATATAACATTTATGAACGCGCATGTAAAATCCTATTTGTTTTGAGTTCATGCTCTAAAACAGTAACAACTGCACACGGCAGCGCGACCAGCGCGTGTAACTACACTCGAGCACGCTCGATGGTACTGGGTAATTTAGCGAACGGTCTATTGCAAGCATGGTTCCCCGACGGGTGCCCCACAGGTGCAAGCGTGCAGCTGGCGCGTTAACCTATAGCTTTGGCAAGCTTGCAGCTGCACGAGCTTGTCCGCACGAGCAAAGACATGGTGGCGGACAGTCAGCCGTCTATATATATTACGATTGCAAGCAAGGCGACTGGCCGCCCCCATGTCTTTGCTCGTGCGGACAAGCCCGTGCCATTGCCTCCTATATACCGACAAAGTCTGGCAGATCGCCACGAGAAGCGGCCGCCGTAATGGAAAAAATGGCGCGGCGGACAACGGATAAGAGGAGAGCCACGTGACTGGCGCCCTGCTGTGGCGAGACGCCGAAACACACTTCTCCCGAGCGAACAAGTGTGTTTCGGGTCCTCACCGCTGCAAAAGCTGTTCGCTGACGTCCGGGTTCCCCGAGAAATGGCTCTTTGATGCTCTGTGCTACCAGATCCTCGCGCTCCAAATCTGCGACCGGGCACTCTATGGCTCCGTCGTCGAACTGCCAGGCTTTGTGAGTATAGGGGAGGCTATGCCCGTGCAGTTGCAAACTCGCCACAGGTATAATCACGCGCTTGCAGCATGGGGCACCAGTCGAGGCGCCATTTTTACTTGTCTCGCGTTTTCAATCGCGGTCTGAATATACACAAATGCAAGCATGGCGTCTCAACTGGCGCCCATGCGCTCAAGCACGTAGAGCATACGGGTAGAGGTAGTTTAGGCAGGTTTGCTATTGCACGTGCTAACTGACTCGAGGAAAGACATGGTGGCAGCCAGGTGACCTGCTTGGCAACAGGCCCTCCCGGAAAATACACGACGAGACCTTGCAACAAGGCGAATTGTGGGGCTCTTCGGAGGTACGCTCATGCCGGCTCGACGCTTCGTATAGTCAGCCGGCAACAGCTCAGGCGGCGCCAGCAAAGTGAGAACCCACGGTTATACCCTGTCTCGTTGTAACTCGGCAAAGGGTGAACGATGAGCTCTACGTTGCGTGCCGACGACTTCCATATGCGCTACGTATACGAGCGCAACGCACACTTATTGGAGCATGACGCAGGAAAAGCCTGATACTTATTCGCAGTAAAAACGCACTCAGGTGATACGTAGTCCTGTTCCGATTGGCCCATCAGGGCCGTAGCTTCCGCCGTACTGGCATGTTATACGATCACAGCTTCCTGGCCTACCCAGTATTTCTTGCTTTAGACACTATAGCTAAGCGGCGCTACCAGAGTAAAAGCACGTTTGAACGATGCAGCCGCCACTCCCAGGCATACCCAATGTTCTTTGCTTAAGTCGCTAGATAGCTCCTATCCAAACAACATTGCAGGATGCCTATAGACGTTTTCTATAAAGGGCGGTCGGTGGCCGAGTGGCTAGTGCACACCAGCTAGGAGCACGGGGAGCGAAAGCTCGCGCTGCAGAACCCGAGGATTCTGGATTCAATCCCCACCCCTGCCCGTTTCGATCTAGCTAAGTACCGTACCGGCGTGCGGTCGTGTATCACTACTGCGTGGTGCACGTTAAAGACACCAGGCTAGCGGTTGTACTGCACTAGCTAAATTTCTCATCTACAGCTAGGAGACACGTCGCCCTTTGAGGCAGACCAAGTTCTAGGCTGTACAAACATACACAACATAATTAATTTTTAGACGTTTTCTGTTTCCTGCCGGTCTCAGTCACGTAGGTGCTGTATCTGGTTTGCGGGACGGAAACATAATAAAGCATTTCAACCTGGAATATGCAAGAAAATATAGGTGAGGCAAAACAAGAATGTGTGACAATCACGTATTTTTCTTAAACACCTTCCAGCAGCGTGGAGATATCAAAACGATGTTTTACCGCATACCAGGATAGATGGCATTCAAGATGGCCGCACCCTTGTGGAAAAGGTGTATATCCTGGTAGCAGCCCGAAGCATTTTTTCTTATCCTTAGGAGCTCGGAACACCAAAAAATAAAGCGAGCGGAAAAGAAGGTTATCAAATACTCTGTCTTGCTTTCCTTCTTCCTTATCTGCGTTCTGATATCACGAACTGTTAAATCAACGTCAACTAAGTCCTCACTTCTTGAATAATTTCACGTGCCGTACATCTGAACCTCACAATGCGTAAAACAGACGCCGGGGGAACCACATATTTTTGAAAGGTCTACAGACCCTTTCCGAAATTCAGTCTGGCCACTTTGATCACTATCATCATCTGTGGAACGGCATCTGTGCCATACCAATGGCGGCCTTCTAGTGACTGATAAAGGAAGACGTTGAAGATGCTCCTAAGCGGATGATGCGAGGCCTGTACATTCGGGGGTCAGTACGACGCGACGTAGGAATGGAACACAAGAGCTACGTAAGCGTTTCTTTCTAACAACTCAGATTCAGTCAATCTGTGGGCGGCACACGATCGGCTTTAAAGCACTTTGGTGTATAGGTGGTATTCACTGGACGCCATATTTGAGGTGACTGCTCACGGCGCATGCTCGGGATGCAGTTCTTATTTATGGTCAGCCAAAGAAGACAATCTTGATGGTGTTCAATGTGCGTGTTGGGAGCGTTGTGGAAGCTTGCCGGCAACGTGTGCTCAGCAGCAGCATCTCAGCTATAACCGCCAGTGAATACCACCTATAGAATTTTCTCGAGGCATCTGAGTGTGTTGGAGCTTTGTTCTGAATGCAGGTTCTTGGTCACCATCGAACTGAAAGTGATCGAGAAAGAACTCACACTGAACAATTCCTCGCGTGCCGTTGACTTGCGAAAGTGACGGTGCCGATACAAGTTCATTTCCGCCATTGATATGGCAAAACCTAAACTGCTTTACGAACCACCAGATGGCACTTAATTTTGGAAAGGTATATTGTCTATTAAGGCGAATGTCCAGGTGGCGCCCTCCTACGGTTCTCTCTCATGACATCATTATCATGCGAACAACAAGTTCGATGGCGTTTGTAAAGAGCATCGTGGAAGCTTGAAATCATTCAACACCTGCCAACACCGTCAAAGTTGAAGTTCTTACATTCCTCTTATATCCGTCGACGAGAAATCCTTTGCTGACGTCATAATCAGCATTCGGCTAATCGTGGAAGGCCAGCCACAGCGCAGCTTTCGATCGCGCACGTCGCCAATAGAGGGTATCCACTGGACGCCATATTTGAGGGTGATGTTTAGAGCCATAGCCTCCTCTATACTCACAAAGCCTGGCAGTTCGACGACGGAGCCACAGAGTGCCCGGGTCACAGATTTAGAGCGCGAGGTTCTGGCAGCAAAGAGCATTTTCGGGGAGCCTGTAGTCAGCGCATAGCTTTAGCATCGGCGAGGACCCGAAACAAGGTTTTCAAACCCGACGAGAAAAGAAGCGGTAGCCTGAGGAACGCTAGGAGCACGAGCGGACATTCCATCGCTCGGGACAAGTGTGTTTCGGCGTCTCGCCGCAGCGGGGTGCCTGTTACATGTCTCTCCTCTCATCCGTTGTGTGCCGCTCTACCTTTTCAATTTCGGCTGCCGAGTCACGTGGCAATCTGCTAGGCTTTGTCAGTATTAGCGGCGAGGTGTTTTGGTGGCGCCCTCCTATGGTTCATCCTTGTAACGCCATTACCTTGCGACAACAAGTTCGATGGTGTTTGTAACAGTAGCTGGTGGAAGCTTGAAATCATTGCGCTCTCAAAGAAACACTGCCAACACCGTCAAAATTGAAGTTCTTTCATTCCTCTTATTCCGGCGATGATAAATCCCCTTCCGACGTCATAGTCAGCGTTCGACCAATCGTGGAAGGCCGACCACAGCGACGCTTTCGGTCGCGACGGGCTAATACAGCCTAAAACTTAGTCTGCCTCATTGGGCGACTTGTCTGCCAGCTGTAGATGAGCTATTTAGCTAGTGCAGTGCTACCGCTAGCCTGGAGTCTTTAACGTGCGCCACGCAGTAATGATACATGACCGCACTCCGGTGCGATGCTCATCCCGATCAGGGATCCTGCCAGGGATCCTGCAGAGCTCAGTGATCGTGCAGAACCCAGGGATCCTGCATAACACAGGATCCCTGGGCTCTGCAGCGCGAGTTTTCGCGCACGTGCTCCGAGCTGCTGTGCACTGGCTCACTCGGCCACTGATCCCCCTAGAGCCGTTTATACTGAAAGAGTTTGACTAATGGGAGGAGCTTGTTGCCCGCTAGAACCAGCGGATTTCGGAATAACACAAAATGGCGTTACTTCTTTGTCTTGTTTATTCCTGAGAAATTGCATAAAGCTCTTATGAGTCAGAGCCACAAAATGGCGGACGGAAGTATTCATTCCCGCCGGTTGGATTAGATCGGATTTGGGGCTAACCCCTTTGTATCGGGGGATCTGAGCAGCGCTGGATACAGCCTTGCTAGTAGCTACACTAGCCAATGTCGTAGTCGTGTTCTCTTGTCCTCCTATACCAGCACTCCTGGCTCCTCTTTGTTACCTCCACTGGTTGCCAACTATCGGCTGCGTATTGTCCGTCAACACCCCGGAAGCCCAGCGCCACCGCTATGTCTGGTTCACATGTAACATCAGGCCTGTGAATTCTAGTATAACGTGCTCCGCTGTCTCGTCTGCTCCTTGCGCGCACATGACACATGACACCACGCGGGTCCGCAACATGCCGCTTCGGGCGTCTGAAAGCAATGCACTGCCCCTGCTGTTGTCCATGAAAAGTATTAGCTTCCCTCCTGTTCCGGTCTGGCATACAGGGCCAGCGCTGTTCCCTGGGTGCTGCTTTCGCCCACCGCCGCGTCTCGCTCTCGATCACCCTTGCGCGGATGCTCTGCTGTAGTTCCGGCTGCTCCGCTTGTCAGACTACGCTACTGTGGTTGCCAGATTGTCAAAATCTGCTTAAGAAGGCCAAACTTTCTCAGTGTAAACGACTTTGGACCCCTCCCCGGTATCGCCGCCTGGTGGAATATTTTCACAACCCAGAGTGAGGATACTTCAACTTCCTCTACTGATGCCAGCACGTACAATGCCAAGTGTCTATTGACTCCGTAAGTGTGACGTCATGGGTCCAAACAAACCGTTGCTAGGGTCGTTGTTATGGACGAATACATGTGGCTCGGTTTCGCTACGAAAACTCGACCGTTCAAAAATCAGGAGTAGGATTTAAACTTCTAAAAATCACAGATATAGAAAGCTTGAATGTCATATATGTTTCGACAGAAGTGTGCCGGTAATCGCTCGTTTCTGAAATATTTACGACTGCAACTTCCGGTCCTCAAGATGCCTGCAGCAGACGACGAATGCAAGAAGTATGCCGTCTGCCACACGCCCGCCGGCCAAGTGGGGCCGTCGTTTGAATCGTGTGAATAAAGACGATATTCCGACATTGCATTTGTTTGAAATATAATAAGTTTCATACACTTTTAAGATTTCATAGTGGGGTGCGATGCAAAATATGGTTTATCGAAAGTCCGGGCGTCGATCGAGATGATAGTCTGCTAAAAGATCGCATTGCACCCGCGAGAAAAGCACTTTAGGCGAACGGTTGAGATCCCAAATTTTGTTTGCGGACTCGCGCTATGCGAGGGTGCTTCGTATACCTGGTTGTAACCATCGCGTGGAGAGAGATTCTTGCAGTTTCTTCAGATTTCCGCAAGACCCCAAAGCGCGAAAGAACTGGATAAAAAACATAAGGTGAGTCTATTACAGACTGTACTCGCATCGCGGGTTCGATGAAGATCTTCACCAAAAGAGCACATCCACGGAATTCGACGTATACCAAGGGGGAAAAAAAAGCAAAATACTGCGAAATCGCGATAGACATGCAATTCTTTAATAACCTGACAACCACAATAATAATAATAACAAACGACTTACCTCGACAGCGTACGATTTGTTTCTCATGGTAGCCTGCACTACGCCGGTAATGCACCTCAGGTCGTAGTCGTAACTGATCTGCGCGACGTGGTTTGATTTTCCTGCATTTTCACCCCTCGTAACTAAGCTGGGTTGTTCAGAGGAAAAAAAAACGCCCATTGCGGAGGCCTTTACGGCCATGGTGATGCACTTGTTTTTGTCGCTCGTTTAATGAAGACGCCCGCTGCAACAGAGGCCAGCAAATCTATCGTGTCGTCTGCTACCAAAGCAAAGCGGAGTGTAAGACTTCAGAAATGGCTTTCATCGTTGCGATACGACACTGAGACGACAAGAACATCTTCATAATTAGATATCAAGAGGTTTGGTTGCTTACAAAAAATTGTTTACTTACTTGTAAGCAAAAATCTAGCCTCATGTGGAGTCTCCATGCATTAGTCCATAGCAACGTCCCTAGCAACGCTTTGTTTGGACCCAGACGCCATGTTGTGACGTCATCACTTACGGGGTCAATTCACTAAGAGAATTAAAATATTACCGCATGGGTAGCACGTGAACTACCTATAACGAGGAGAGAGAGGCTCCCCTAGCGCTTTTCACTGCGAATCTAAAGTATTAACTGGCGGCCTAATCTGTGAGCTTCGAGTTCAAGCACGTGCTTAAGGCAAGCGTTCGCCTCATTTATCACCATCAAAAGTGCTTTTCGCGGCAAATGATAAGTATCTTTACCCACAGCTCACATTCATGACTACATATGAATACATAGATTGCACGTGACGTCATCGGACCATATTAATGATCTTTCGAACTTGTTCCTGCCGAGAAGAACAAACTCGGTGATGCGAAAAAAAGGCTGCCGAAGGCACGCGCGCAGTCTCGGGTCTGGGGGACCCCGGATGTGACCTCAGTTTGAGCCATGCTAGGGACAAAAACGAGTTACCAATGTAGGTATTGACTCAAAAGAACTGGCAATATGGCGAGGTGCCCGACCGAAAGTGTCGCTGTGGTCGGCCTCTCCACGATTGGCCGAACGCTGACTATGACGTCGGAAAGGGGTTTTATCATCGACGGAAATAAGAGGAATGAAAGAACCTTAATTTTGACGGTGTTGGCAGTGTTCCTTTGAGAGCGCAGTGATTTCAAGCTTCCACCATGCTATTTACAAACACCATCGAACTTGTTGTTTGCAAGGTAATGACGTCACAAGGGGGAACCATAGAGGGCGCCACCAAAACATCTCGCCGCTAATAGGGCATTGTGTACACATATAGGTCATATTCACCTGCAATCTAGACTGCGTGGGATGCACATTGAAAAAGCACGATGGAAGCTTGCCCTGAGCTCGCACTCGGCAGCCGTGTACTCAGATATGGCTACCAGGCCAACGTGCTGTTTCCAAACAATCCCTCACGAGGTGTGGGCACTGCGCGTGCGCAGAAACCAAATTAAGTAGACCGTCTGCGCATGCACCTTGCCAATAGCAGCGCCACGGCAGCGGCGTGACGTCAGTGCCGCGTGGGGAGTGTTTGAAAATATGTATACATACATGAAGCATACTTGATCGGATGTAACAAGGGTTACGAAGCCGCCGAAAAAAAATCTATTTCGTCTGCATTACAGTGTTCTATACTTCGTTCTCAGCGCAAGTCCAGACGCAGCCGATGCTACAAGCGCGAGCATGTGGCCCTGAACGGTGCTTGCACTGCACGAGCGCGCGTGCTTGGCAGGGACACTGAAAGCCCGGAACTCGCGCTTGTAGCATCGGCAGCGTCTTGACTAAGACTGAAACAAAGTATAGAGGATATAGTGGAAAGAGCGGCGCCCGCTTACAATGGCCCGCGTGAAGAAGGTCAACGTAGATGGCCGCGAGTGGCGCTGGAGTTCCGTGCCCTAGGAGAATTTGTGGCAGATGGCAGATGTGCGATGAGCGAAGAAGATGACGAAGCTGAGGCAGTACGCTTCTCCCGAACGTAGTACCGCAGCACTTTTCCTTGTGGTGTAGCAGTGGGGAGTCTTCCCGTTCCGTTGCCGTCTCGGTCATAAATGCAAGGAAAAAGACGGACACACACACTGCTTCGCGCCGGGATGCAAGTCGCGCCCCGGTCAACAAGGGCAGCCGGAGCACCAGCGATCGTAAGCCGTCGCTGTTTCATGCGCCAAAGAAGGAGTCGCGCAGATTACAGTGGGGAAAAATCAAGATAAATACCTCGCCGAGACATCAGCGGTGTGCGAGCAACATTTTGAACCGCGCCTTATCAAGGGTTGTGGGGATATTTATACAGCGTGTAGTTGGTCAGCCATTTAAAGCCGCGACGAGTCACTCGCTGTAGTTGAGCAATTTAGCCAGTGCAGTACAACCGCTAGCCTGGGGTCTTTAACGTGCACCACGCAGTAGTGATACACAACCGCACGCCGGTACGATGCTCATCCAGATCAAAACGGGCAGGGGTGGGGATTGAGCCCAGGATCCCTGGGTTCTGCAGCGCGAGCTTTCGCTCCACGTGCTCCGAGATGGTGTGCGCTAGCCCACTCGGCCACCGATCCCCTCGCGCCTTATCCTTCGGGACTATGTGCACATCGTCAAAGGCGAAGAGGCTAGGATTCTATGCCGCAATATATTATGACTATTTTGTAGTCTTTTTGCGTAGTACGTTGCTGGATATCTCTCATGTGCTTGCTGTGTATGCAGATGAAGGTATTACCACTTTTGAGAAGTCATAAAGCAGTAAGTTGAGAATAAAAAAGCAAGATTTTTTTCGTAATGGGGCTGTTGAAGTTTGTATTCATATCGTATTTCATGTACTCCCAAGCGGGTATTTTTTCTTCATAGACTGCCTTCCACAAAAGACAATTTGCTACATGTCCACCAGTTGCAGTGGCACCTTGGCCAGTTCCCAAACGCGCTTGGCCTCGCACTTTACAGAACGACGTAGTCCCCGCATCTCGCAACACGACGACAAAAAACATTACACCAGTTTATTGTTTCTCTCACCATTAAACAAATGAGAAATTTATTGATATTTATTATTAAGATTTATTATTGAGATTTATTAGTCTATTTTTCCTTGTTATATAAGTATCGCTTGGTTTCTTTCGCAGCTATTGAGCGTGCAGCCCAAGTGATAGCAGTTGCTGAACGACCTGTCAGTACTGGGACGGGGGGGGGAGCCGATATTAATCAAATGATCTCCATGAAAAACACGCGAATAATGAAAGTAGAGGATAGCAAACACTCTAGAGGCATTAGTCCAAAAGAAAAACTACAATCTTTCACATTAGCAATTGTTCTGCGTCGCGAAAAGCCCGAGTCGAAGCACAGTAGTACACGCGGAGCAGCGCCGACGACGAAGCTGACGGGGGCACGTCTCCTAGGTCTCAGAACGGCAGCGCTACGGTGTCGTCTACGCGCGAAATCTTCACGCGGGGGCCGCCGCTCTTGCCACTACAGCTCTCTAGAACACGTGTAGTCTGCATATTTTAAAATATCTCCTTTTTGAAGACCACGTGGCGGCCATAGCTGAGACCGCATATGCAGTAGCGCGTGTTAACGGCGAGCTTCCAATGCTCTTTTGCAACGTGCGTTCTGCACGAACAATCTTAAGCCGGTCTTAGCAGTGAGTTACTCCGATCCAGAGACGTGTATAGAAAGTGTTTTGGGCAACGGAAGGAGCGGGAAAAAAACTAGTTCGTGTACGAGACGCAGATAGAAGGCTTGACATGCTCTCTAGCTCGGCCAATCAAAAGCCGAAAATAATCCCCTAGCGGTGGTAAAGAGAAACAATTTTAGTAAGTTCGTGAGAGTTTTAAATAGAGTAACTCTTTATGATTGAAAATATAGTGCTCGTGATGTTTGGATTATGATCATCAAATAAAGATGTAATAATCGAATCTGCCACTCGAACTCTCTTTTGCTCGGGCGAAGTCTTACCACTCGGACGGCATATTCCCGGCCCTCGGCGCCTGGCGTACAGATCACGTCGATCGTTCTCCTAGATTTTGATTTTGCATGACCGTGATCGAAAAATCACATGCACCATATTTTCAGTCGGCGCGAATTACTTTAACGCACTTACTAATTTTGTTTATCGCGACCACCGCCAGGGCATTATTCGCGTCTTAGGGCTGGTTACATTCGAATCTGTGAAGACGCCCTGGAACACGCCCAGCCCTCTTTCGGCCTATGACGCCTACTCATTTGCATCTTATGCTTCCCAACGAATGGCCGAACTCTCTCCATATACGGCTGTGTTCCGAGCATGCCCAGTGAACAGCGCACTCAAATATGGTGTCCAGCAATTAAGCACCAAGTGAGGAAAGGCCTGCGCCTGTCCTCACTTCTGCCTCACCTTTGCAGTCACACGGCTCGAGTAGGGGCTCCTTGTCGTCGCCCAGCAGACAGATCCTGCAGAGGGGCGCCCCGTCACTGCTCAGGCTGACCGACTCCTCCTCCGGCGAAGACACCTGTACCACCGCGCTGTCTGGCGTCGCGCAGTCTCGAACCTCGGAGCCCTCTCTTCCGGAGGACCGTCCAAGGTCTCCAGGATGACGTCGGCTGCGTGGCGGTTCACGACGTCGCGGCCGCTTCCGGCGGTTTCTGCATTCACAGCCATGGTTCTTTCTTGAGCTATGCTTCGGCGGTTTTCTTCTTTTCGATTGTTCGGTCTGGCTTCAACGAGTGTCACTGAGCTGTGCGCGAGCGTTCGAGCGGTTATCTCTTGTTCTGGAACGCGTATCGAATCAATACCACCTAGAAGACAAGGCCTGCGCATGGCGTTTCGTTAGTAGATCCCCGACCCGCCCCAAGCGGCAAACATGCTGAAGCTTGACGAGAGCGGGGACACGTCACAACTACGCCGCATTCACTGATGGCCATAGCTGCGTGCGCGACAGCTGAGCGCGGGCTGACAGCGAGCCATGCGACACCATCAAGATTGCCCGTCTTAGCAGTCTATTAATAAGAGCTCGTGCGTTACCATCGAGATTGCCGGGTCCCCTGGCCATCAAAACCGTCTGCTTATTGATGACGTGCGAAGGTTGACGATTAATGTCGTCAAATAAAAATGCAAAAAGCACACATGTTTTTTTTTTGCTTTTGTTTTGATGTGAGCATGAGCATTTTCCCAGGGAGCGCGTTCTGCCATACCTTCAGGCGCACAGCATCCTTTGGAGCGGTAAAGAAGTGGCGCTTCTCGTAACTTCTTTGACGCCTGTGAGGCGTACCCGCGTGCGACAGCCGGGAGCACAGCAGGTCGGCATGCTTTCTTATTGATTGGAGAACGACTCGAAGCTCCCGGCACCAGAAACGAGCCTACGACGAGCCACCGATGAGACGAGCGAAAGCACGACGAACAACGACAACAACAAGACACCGCCGAGGGTCGATCCTAGGGCGACCACAGCGCCAGCCCCTCTCGCGCGCTCTACGAAATGGCGTTACGCCGGGAAGCGAGCTTCCAAACTGACACCCCTTTATACACGTTTGGCAAGAAGGGCTCCCGTGCGCCGCCATTTTGGGCGATGCTGGCGCCGCCTAACGTTTCCGCCATGCTGGGGTGCGCCAGGGGCACGTCACTGGGGTGCGCAATGACAAGATGGCGGCGTCTGCTGTGTCGCCGACGGCCTGGATTAGCGACACACTTACTGTTTCGGAACGCAGGGGGAAGTATCCACTCAGATTCGTAGCATCAAATATTGTAGGACGGGTCATGTTTAAGGGTTGCAGAGCTCTGACTTTTTAACGATCGCAGCCTCTGTTCCAGCACGTCGTGGAAGCAAGAGCTGCCGCGAGCGCAGCCATCGCTGATGCAATGGCCATGCGGCTTCTGGCGCTTTCTGATGAAAGCTTTGAGACTCTATGCTTCGTTTCACCTTATGTGCGAGCGAAGGCAAAGCTGGAAGCGCGAGCACGAAAGCTCCGTACGTTCCGGCTTCGCTCGAGCGCGCGAGCTGGGGAGAAACGCAAAAAGTGCTGGACTCGCGCTTATAGCTTTGGCTTCGCTCGCAGATAAAGTGAAACGAAGTATAGATATTTTTCTAATTTTTCGATTTGTTGCTGGTTTACGTATTTTATTTAACTGTTTGTGCTTTTTTGCAGTCTAAGAGAACACCTGCATGTTTTATAAATATATATATTTTTAATTTATTCTTGCGCTCAGTTGTGTATGCTTCGGCAAGAGACGCTTGGCAACATTGTTCGATAAGCAGCGAACGTCCTGGCTGGAGAGTAGGCCCGCCTGACCGCGGTGCGCGGTTCGAGGTTAAGACGGGATCCCACTTGCAAAGGTGTATAGGGGGTATTCACTGGCCGCCATATTTGGAGGTCACTGTTTAGAGCGCATGCTCAGAACGAGCTGCCAAGACCGGCAATCTTGAAGGTGCGGGGGAGAGAGAGAGAGAATAAACTTTATTGTGGAAATGGAGTTTTCCATATCCCAGCCCTAGTCCGGGCCTATGCGGTCGGGGCAGTCTCCGTCCCATCCAGCACATTGCGAATGTGGTGGACAAGGGGGGCCACCACAGCCTCTGAAGTTCTGGAGGGGAGAAGTCCATTCCTCCCAGCTGCTTGGTGTACGTTCAGGGGGTAGGTGAGTGAGAGATTGCTGTCGACTTTGGTGGGATGCAATGCATTCCCAGAGTGTATGTTGGTTGGATGGGTATCCTCCGCAGTGAGGGCAGGAGGGGTAGCCTGGCATTTTGTGTATGTAGTGGATGTAGTTTTGGGTGAGGATGGAATTTGTCTGTGCTCTACGAATGAGGGTTGCTTCTTCTCTTGTGTGAGTTCGTGAGGGCGATGGGAGGAGAGTGGAGGCCTTGCGTCTTTCCTTTAGAATTTGTTGCCTGGCTTTGTGAAGTATTTTTCTTTCTTGTTTGGGGTCGTATTCCTGATCACAGGGCCAGGCGAGAGGGCTACCCGGATTTGGTTCGCGGGTAAGCTGATGTGCTTGTATGTTCCCTCTTGATGCCTGGTGTCCTGGGACCCATTGAATTCTAATTTGGAGTAGTGGGTACTTGTGCATGTGATGTTGCAGCCGGTTCTGTATTGATGTGGGAAGTCTATTCTTCAGAAAAGCCCTGCATGCGTCCTGGCTGTCTGTTCTTATGATAATTTTATCGTTGTTTTTGGTGAATTCGGTGATGGCAGTAGATATGGCTAGTAGTTCGGCGTGCCTTGGGGATGGGATGTCTTGATATCTTCGCGTTAAGGTTTCCTCGATGTTCCATACAGCTATGAGGCCATGTCCTGCGTTGTAGCTTGCATCTGTATAGTATGTTTTGGTGCTAGTATCTTCTTCGTCCTTCTTCTCTAGGCGCTGGACTCTGTCGTTTCTTCTGTCTGCATTGCGTTTTGTATGCATGTTCTTGGGGATTGGGTCTACATGGATTCTAGGTATTTGTTCCCATGGGGGAGTTTCCAGTGGGATAGGAGGAAGGTTTGTTGTTTCATAGTTTAGTTTTGTTAGTATTCTTCTGCCTTGAAGCGATGTTTCTAGTCTTTGTTTTTGTCCTAGTTTGTGGATATCTACTCTGTCGTCTAATGAATTGAAGAGCCCCGCATCTTTTATTCTGTAGGTGGCTGTAAAGCGGGGTACGCCCAATGCTAGCTTAGAGGCTTTGCGCAGAGTTGTTTCGAGTTTTCTCTGTTGTGTCTTGGTGAGGCTGATATATGGTAAGTGGTACATGACTCTAGAGTATATTAGTGCTTCTATGACTTTCCTTAATTCATGCTCTTTCATACCTCTCTTTCTGTCTTGTGATCCTGCGGATCATGCCAAGAATTTGTTCTATTTGTGCTATGAGTTTATTTAAGGTGATGTTATGTTTACCGTCTTCTTGTAGATAGTATCCTAGCACTTTTATGTGTTTTTTTCTAGGCAATGGTTCGTTTTTTATTGTTAAGTTTATCATTTCTCTATATTCTGAGGTTCTATTTGCGGGGGATCGAATTATTACTACATATTCAGATTTCTCTGCAGAGCATGTAAGTCCGATGGAGGCCGCGTACCTTTGCACTGTGTCTATACCCCTTTGCATTGCTTCTTCTTGTTCTCCTGCAGATCCTTTAGTCGTCCAGAGGGTGATGTCGTCTGCGTATATGCTATGTTCGAGGTCATCTATGACGTTAAGCTGTTTCGGTAGGTTTTTCATTGCTATGTTGAAGAGGGATGGTGATAGAATGGATCCCTGGGGTGTCCCTCTGTCTATCGGGTGGCTGTCTGAGGTGTAGTCGTCCAGTCTTATTTTAACTGTTCGGTCAGAGAGGAAATTTTTCACGTAGTTGTACATCTTGTGTCCGGGGTTTATTTCTTTTAGGTTCTTTAATATAGCCGCGTGTGATATTTGGTCGAACGCCTTGCTCATGTCGATTCCCGCGACTATTCTAAGTTTTACCGTACTCGGGTGATCGAGTATTTGTTGTTTGATCCTGATTATCATGTCTTGCGTGCTTACATGTTTTCTGAATCCTATCATTGTCTCCGGTAGTGATTCTTGACTTTCCATGAGCCATTCTAGCCTCGTTAAAACCATTTTTTCCATTACCTTTCCCACACAGGATGTTAAGGAAATTGGTCGATAGTTGTCGATGGAGTTTGGTTGTTTCCCTGGTTTGGGGATTGGTATAATGATTGCCTTCTTCCACTGGGTTGGTAAGTTACCTTCGTCCCATACTCTGTTAATTTCTTTAAGTAGAAGTGTTATATATTCGTCTGGGAGATTTCGTAGCATTCCGTATGTTATGCCGTCCTCTCCCGGGGCAGTATTTCGTTTGAATTCACTAAGTGCGCTTCTTAACTCCCCTTCACAGAATGGGCTGTTGATTCCTTCCGCGTCCTCAATATTATATTCTGTTTCTGTGCCAGGGAAAGTTATTCTGTCCTTGTTAGGGTAGAATTTGTACAGTAATTTTTCTGCTATTTCTTTAGGTCCTGTTTGGTAATGGAGGCATAGTTTATTTGTAGTGTGTTTTGTTTTAGGTTGCCCTAATAAAGTTCGAAGGATTTGCCATACTCTCGGGGTGTGTAGTAGGCCGTTTAGTTGATCGCAAGTTTGGAGCCAATTTTCTTGTGCTAACTCATTTGCGTAATTGTATGCTTCCTCTGTGATTCTTTGGATGGCTTTCTTGAGACCTTTTCTGGATTTCTTCTTTTTCCAAATTTTAACAATCCTGTTGCGCTTGTCCCATAAGCTAAGAAGATGTGAGTCTACGTACGGCGCTTGTTCACTGTTTGCTATCCATTTAGTGTTATTTTTGTAGCTGCTCTGTATTTTATCTAGCCCCTGCGCCCACGTAAGGTCAGGATTATTTTCTACGGTTTCTTTAAGTTCTTTTCTTATTTCGTCCCACTTGGTGATTTTGCTTTTTGTTCCTGTTGGTGTTTTCTTACTTTTCCTGCGTGTTTTTATAGTAATGTTGATAATATAGTGATCACTACCTAAGTTTTCTAGCTGGTTTTCCCAATGGCACGTTGGCTTGCCTTTGTACCAGGTTAGGTCCGGGTTGGTGTCCCTTTGCACGCTATTGCCTGTCCTGGTGGGTATCGTGGTGTCATTCATGAGAGTTAATTGTCTGTTAGTCATGATGTTTTCGAGTTTTCTACCGTTAGGTGAAGAATAGCTGTAATTCCATCCTAGATGTGCGCTGTTGAAGTCACCTGCAATTAGTATTGGATATTTATTGTTTTGTTGTATAAATCGATCTAGTTCTTTAGAATGTTTGAACTCTTTTTTCGGTGTCCAATATGCGTTTAGGATTATTATATCTGTTTCTATGGTTTGAATTTTAATTGCTACGTGCTCTTGTTCTTCAGAATTGAGGTGATTAGTGTCTATTTGTATAGCCGTAATGGATTTATGAGTGTATGTTATTGTCGTTCCTTGGGGGGAGCGGGGTTATCACGGTTCTTTTTTGGGAGGTTCCTTGTGATACTGGGTTGGGAGTGAAGGTCGTAGCCCGGTATGTTGAAGACTCCGTTACTTTCTTGTACCAGTATAATGTCTGGCTGTTCTTTTGATTGCTGTATGTATTGTTTTAATAAATTGACCTTTTTACGCAAGCCACGGCTATTCCATTGCCAAATTAATATTTCGCCATTTGGGGAGTTTTGGTTCGGTTGTTTGATCTTATTCATGGTTCTTAGTTGTCTCAGTGCCCTGGTTGGTATCCTCTGTGATAACTACTTTGTATGGGCTACTTTCGACGTCAAGGCTCGGTGTTTGGGGTCTTTTTCTCAAAGAATTAAGTACGGATTCTAATTTAATGAGCGAGCTTTCAAGCTGCCTTTGTCCGATTTCGAGGTTGACAAATTGTTCAGCAAAAAGGGTATCTCTTTTCTGGAGTTCTTGTTGCATATTCTGTATGATTGTGTCCCTTTTTTGGAATTCCTTTTGAAAGAGTTCATTTCTCTGTTGTAGTTCCCTTTGAAGGGAGTCTAGCTTTCTAAGTATTTCCATTGTGGTTTCATTTTGTGTTGTGTTTGTTTCAGTCACGGGTTTGTCCAGGTTGATGCCTGCCTTCATTGCTCTAACGATGTTGATTTGTGACGGCGTTTCTTTAGCTGCGGATAGCACGACCGCATATTGTTTCTTAGGGTCCTCTGCGGGGGTTGACGAAAGCTGGATGTTGGATTCGTTTGCGGCTGGGGAAGGAGATGATTCACTCACCCTCCAGCTCCGTCTGTCCAAGGGGGGTGATGCCGTCGTCTTCTGTAGGGCCGGTGGGGTTTCCCTGAGGGGTTGCCGTGGCCTTTCGTTCTGGTCTTTCGCTTGTTTGTCTCGGTGGTCGTTGTTTTGTTCTTGTGGGTTTTTGCTCCTGCTTCTTGATCTTTCGGTGTCTCCTAGCATTGCGAAGCTGTTGCGTGTCGGAAGCCTGGGCCATTGGGTGCTTGAGGTGCTCCTGTCGTGGCTGTGCTGTGGTTTGCTCCGAGTGTCCTGTCTACTTCTTGGGTTTGTTACGTCTACTCGTGGAGGTATATTTGCTTGGCGCCAGCTTCGGATGCGCATTCCTTCTCTGCGGTTTCTGTCTGCCTCTTGGCGTACTGGACATTGTGGGTAGTCTGCCGGGTGTTCTCCGCGGCAGTTTTGGCATTGGATTTCACAGTTGTGCTCTGATATCCCGTTGGGGTCAGGTGGAAGTTTAGTTCCGCACTGTAAGCATCTCTGGTAGTGTAGTTTGTTTGGGCAGACATCTGCTCGGTGACCTATGGTGGCGCAGTTGTTGCAGAAGAGGCTCCTTGGGGTGTAGGGATGGAGCCTCATGACTACTCTGCTGTAGAGAGCGAATCGAGGTAGGCGGGTTCCCTCCATGACGATAAGTACGGAGTGGGATGAGCCTATTCTCCGAGCTTCTATGACCTTGGTTCCTTGGATCTCAAGTTCGTGTTGAATTTCTTCGTCTGGGACGGACATTTGGATGCCGTGTATAACACCTTTGACTGTGTTCTTTCCACTGGTTTTATAGGCGAGAATGGGGTGTTGTTTGTTGAGGATTAGTATTTGGCGTAGGTGGAGGAATTTCTCTGCTGCGGTCGTGCGGTACGTGTCTATCGCAATGAGGTTCGGAATGGCTCTCACTTTTACGTAGGTGTCCCTTTTTTCTGCCGTGGTGAGTGCCGCCGCTTGTACAAGGCTTCGTCCTATAGCATCAGGCGGTAATTTACTGAGGTCTGTGCCGTCTGTGAGTTTGATTATCACAGTTATATGTTCTTCGAGTCGTTGGTTTGGCGCACCTACGACTTTCCAGTCTTGTCCTGTGGCGATTTCTTCTGTGTCCATGCTTGTTGGAGGTGTCGGGGCGGGAGTAGCCAACATGCCGCAGGGCGGTAGTCGATTCCTTGTTCTTACGCCGGGTGTTAGGCTTGTCTCTGTTCGGCCATGGGAGATGAGTAAAGGTCCGGTGTCCTTTGACACCGGGCTTGGTGGTGCCTTTACTCACTTGTCGTGCCTGGTGTCCTTGTGCTAATTTCTTTTCGTATGGCCTTTGCTCGCGGCGATTATATATAGAGTTTGGGCAAAATTATTGGAGCTCGCTGTTCTCCGCTCGACGCTTCTTCTTCTGCTGCGGCAAAATAACTGTAGAGGCTATAGCCATCAGCCGTGCTCAAGCATTGCGGACAACGGATAGCGACGCCAGTGAATACACCTTACACCTTTTCCACAAGGGCGCAGCCATCTTGGCATAGCTAGACATAGGCCCAACATAGCCGCAAAATGACGAAAGGCGGCTAGCTGGCAGTGACGTCAGCCAAAGAGTTTTTCTTTCTTTCTTTTCTTTTTTTCTCACGAGCCACACGAATCGAACGGAGCGTGGTCCCAGGCTCTATTTGGTCAGCGGATGTGGCATCAGACAGAAGTGGAAGCTAGGACGTGCTTCTAACGAAGACGTAAGTGGTATTCGGCAGACTGATTAACCTTCCTTCGGCAGGTCGATTAGTTTACGCAGAACGTATTGGATGACGGCTTTCTTGAAATGTCTCATGGCGAGATGCAGCACGTTCCATTCGTTTCAAGTATTGTCCAAGGAACTGGTGCTGGTCATCACCGTTCGACCAGAAGCCACGAAAAATTACCATTCTTTCTTGTAGCTTCCGCATGTGCTTATACGTAATGCGCTCGTGATACCCCTTTAAGGTTGGCTCACACATTGTGACTGCTTAAGACCGTGCGCCTTAAAACCTCTCAAAATTTCTTAAGACGACCAGTACACATTGGCGACATGTATAGTGGGTATAGACATGTAAAACTTGGCATATCCGTATATTTCCCTTTTTTGGAGCATTATTTTGTTTTTCTTGGCTGGAAAACTTTCAACAATCTTATAAACGACAATTTCTCCTGGAGCAGTATGCACATTTGATTTCGCAAATACCACAGAACCTCAGTTTCAGTGAAGTGCAATTCCAGGGCCACCTAGTAGATGGGGCCAGCGTGCCAGTCTGTTCTCTCGTAGTAAGATATCGCAAAACCTCGGTCATAAGCAGACATAAGTGTGTGAACGGGCCTTAACTCTTTTGCTCGGTTCAACACACGAGAAGTCCGATCAACTTGCACGCTTTATAGCCATTCAGTGTCACAAAGGGTGGCCAGCTTTTAGCCACCAAGCGGCATGACTATTGGAACCCGATACCGCTTCCTTATCATTGGCTAAACTGACTAAAGGTGGATCATTGATTGGTGTACCCTGAATGCATTGCAGGGCAATATACCTGCATGAGCTTCTGAGACTGAGTCATTTGTCACGTCTCATAACTTTTACTCGCTTACCTTCTTCCCTTTGCTCGACCGGCCTGTGACCTTGAAAAGCGTATCAAAAATTCAGCATACATCTGGTATACTAATCGAGTTTCTGGCGGTGATGTAACATCACTAGCAATAACAATGACTGTACGAGTATTTGTAAGGTTCACTGTTGTGTTTCAGAGTGCAGAATGTCGACGGAACTGGTGTCATGGCGGTTGATGAAGGCGACGAATCGACCTGTGCTTCATCGCCCGCGGAGGGCCAAGAGGTTCGAGCAAGTCGTAGCTGTCTTTCCTGGGGCCGACGTGCTGCATCTGCTTCCGTGGATGCGTCGAAGAGCCACTCAGCGAGCCGTGTAATTGCAGAGGTAAGATTTCAAGGAAATTCTCTAGGAATTGATGGACGGCGATCTCGAAACGTGCCACTGGTCCAGCTCCAAAGCTCCAGAATTTCGGACCGGATGCTGCAAAATTATTGCAAAGCGAATCTTAGCCATGCTTGAAAGACTCATGAGAAGCCTAAATAATTGACGCACCTGTGACAAAACCTATGTTGCGGGTTCGTCAGTGCTGAATCGTGTGCACATGCCGAGCCTCTGACTCCCTTCTCTTCGCGGCGTTACCCAAGCTCCCCTCTTCGCGAAATCGAGCGATCCCACCGAAATCTAATATACTAATGGACGTCTTTCCGGTAAAATTAATTATTGCAGACTTTAGCGACACAGTTAGTTGTCTATTACGAGAAACCAGGCACCCCACGACCCAGCTCTTTGCTTTCGCAGTAGCCTAGTCAATGTAAGTGCAATAATTTCTTGACTTGTGTAGGCATAGCTTTTCATTTCATTTATTTCTATATCTCGATTTATGCCCCGCTGTTGAGTGTCGTTACAAGAGTTGGGATAAGTCAGAGTGATTGTATTCATCTTTTGTCCCAACCCCTAGATGATTATGTAACAAAATAAAACAAACAAACAACAACAAACAAACAAACAAGAATGGGAACGGCGGAAAGCCCTTCTCTTTCAGCCAGAAAGAGGGCTATAGCATATCTTTTGCACTAAACGCATTACCTGTTCTGGTAAATGCCTATTTTGGCCTCACTCGCACGGTGTGGGATTCTCATCTCCTTCGTTCTTCCTGACGTGAAGAAATATTAATCCATGGGCCTTCTCTACGATTGAGTAGTATTCGTAAGCCATTATTCTCCAAGAAAATGTGTGGCACTTATTGGAATTTGAAAGCCATATTTGAGTACCATGGCTTACGACAGCGCATTCTATGAACGACACTCACTTATCGTTGTCAAAGTATTGAATTATGGGGGGGGGATTTTAATGGCGTAACAGTGGCTAAAGCAAATGTGGTAACTCGATCAAATATCAGCGATAAGGCTACAATTCGTTATTTTGCGGCTAAAAAAATTATAATCTACAGGATAGGCTCGTCTGTCAAGAACGTCAGCCTTAATGGTGTAGATTGTAGTTGGCGGGAACGTCAAAACCTACAGAAGTATTTTCGGTAAACGTTGTTGTGCATTAGCGAGAAAAAAAAAATATCGTAAAAACAGTAAAGCTGCATGCGTTCCCTTGTTCTTTTTTGTCGCACTTTTTGTTTTGTTGATCAGTCTTGAAAGCTTGTATGATTTGCTCTGGTTTTCAGGAAGTATAGGCCTGGTTCACGCCTCGTGCCTTCAAAAGTGGGTTTCGCATAAGAAGGAAGCCTTGCTGCGATATCTGCGGGTTCGCTCTACGAGGTCGAGCAACGATCCAAGGTGATTCTGCCAAGCAACAGGCGCTACGGTAGACTGCCCTCGGGGCTATACGAGCATTTTCTCCAGTGCACTCGCCTCGTCGTTAATTTAAGAAGTAATCCATGACTGACCGTCTCGAAAGCTGTCTAAATACACCTGACTTTTTATTACTTTTTTCTTGGAAGCTTGGGGCCCGAGGGAGGTGAGGAAGGGGGGGGGGAGGCACCCAAAGGTGGTTGCATATGAGCCGGGCTGCCTGCCAACGCACGCATTAGTGTAAACAAATTTCTTAAGAACAAAAAAGTTACGCGGAGCAAAATAATAGATAAGCTGCGGAGTGCGGAAGTAGATGAACCTCTCCTAACATTATGCGGTTCCTTTTGTTTTACGTGTGATTTTTGTGTGGAAAGTACAACGACTAGGGCTCGGCATCGATTACAAATTTAACCCGATTAATTGGCACGCATTCATCGATTAATTATTTGATTAATCGGTCGCGTCAGTTCTCCAAAAAATGCGCTCTTGCTTTTTCGGTGCTACTGTGCCTCCAGCACAGCAGCACCAGAAAAAAGCAATTGCTTATTAATTTTCTTAACACAATGTGTATTATTAGCAGATTTTCATGAAGTTCTTTAACGTTTGACTCTAACGGAAAACTGAGATTCAAAAGTGTTACGGCTATAGGAAACCACATAAATGACTTCCAGTCCTCGGCAGGAATCGGACTCAACACCTCGAGATTTTCAGCCTCGTAGTGCTCTGCCGACTGAGCTTACAGACTCGGTGGTCGGATCACGCCAAAAGCGAAGTCATTTGAGCGCAGTCTTGGGTAATGTTGCGATACTCGCGATACTGTAGCTTGTTACTTGTTTCGATAACTTTTAACTGTAACTCCATACATATTTTAAGTAACTGTGACCATAACTTTTACTTTTTTTTTAAATCTAACTAACAGGTTTCTGTGAAGATACAGATACTTTTCGCGAACATAATGAGCCTATATTGTAGAACACTACAGCGGGTTAGACCATGTGCAGAGGTTGGGCTCCACGTTAGACGTGACAAAATAAAACAAGAACTCAAAACGTTTTTTTTCGACAAAGCAAAGTGCCGGCGAAGAAAGCAGACGTTTTTCTACTCTGACTTTTTCGTTTTTTTTTCATCGCGCGGAAAAGCGCATTTAACATTAGCTTTTATTTCAGCTCTTAATGCGTGACTATCTCGTCCCGTCTTCACTATTTCTGGCACCATCGCACACCCCCGCCTCTTGAGCCAAGTGACAGAGCCACCTCGCGGAAAGCACGCGACGCGGAGACACCTCAACGGTGAACTCTTTAACGCCGAACGAGAGCCTCTGTCTTCGGTGCCGCAGCAGTCGCGGCGACAGCTTTCTTTGCGAAAGCGAGGCGCCTCCAGTAGGCGCTGTCTGACAGGGGCCGCAGACGATGTTTCTACTAATCGACTTGCCTTTTCCCAGGAGCCGCGAGCCCGCGATCCACGGTCGGGTCTTCTGCGTTGCATGAACAAAATTAAAAAGTGAAACGGAACGCATTCCGAGACTACTTTCTGTTGTACTTGTTCACTGCTTTCTCCACCTTTCTTGATACTAACGGTCTTTTTCCACTTTGTTCAGTTCATAATGATTTCGCCTTCTGCTTCCCTCCCTAGTATCGTAATGCACCAGCCTGTTCATCGGTATCTCCCTCTCCTGTCAGCTGAGAAAGGCGAATAAGAGAGCTCTTAGAGGAAGGGAGAAGAGTCACAGAAAGAAGGAACATAGTTGGATGGTAATTAGCCGTCATCGCTCAGACGAGAGGATGTGATAAGTGACGAACGGCAGGTGTTAGCGTGACCCAGCTGTGAACTGCACTTTGACCTTGTCCAATACGTATAGTGGCGATAACCTCACTGCTCCCTGCACGTGCGCTCCAATAAAGTATACATGTCAGCCGGGAGGTCCTCTTCCTCCAGCCTTGCTACAAATACACTCGGGGCGAGTTTTTCGAATTTCCTTTCCGGACACTACCGCTACGCATGAACGTTCTTTGGGGCTAAAAAAAAATGAAATGAGTTTTCTGAGAGTTTTAAAATATTGCATAAATCACAGATCGTTGTGTCTCAATGTCTTCATAGGTAAATAAAAAGAAAACGGACGTATCTTTAGACGCAACTGAGATGCTGTGACGAAGTAACTGTAACTGTAACCTGTTACTTTTATTTTTTAAGTAACTATAACTGCCAACTAAACACATTTTTGACACAAACTATCTGTAACTCTAACCAATTGTTTTTTTTAAACTTTACTTAGTCAAGACTGTTTAGAGCGGCGCCAAAAGGCGCTTCGCGGCATTTCCTGTCCTTCGCAGCGCCAGCTCGCAGCGTGTCAGAAATAAGAACGAATCTTCGTCAGGCGGTGCACTTCAAACTTCCTTTTATTCTTCCCTGAAAGGCCTATCAAACATTATGTGCTTATTAGTTTTTTGACAGCGTGATTGATCTCCGTATTAGTTTTTGCTGATAAACTCAACAATTGGCATTTTTAACTGGAGGGTAAACATGTGTAGTTGACTACAGTCAGAAAAATAAACAGATTACTATTCCTCTGGCGAAGACATAGCGCAAAGAGAGGTTTTCTAGTATTCTTTCACATGACCATGATCGATTGAATTTCTTTGCTTAATCGCTATCACCCTTGCTGCTACAGAGGTGCTGCGAAAGTAGGTGAACCAGGAGTGTTATTTTTTTTAACGACCATCGCAGCTTCGGTCTTCAACGGAAGTTACCATGCGATACGCCACTGCAGTCAGCCGTTCGTCACGACAAGCTGTGGAACGATAGAGAGACACACCCAGGCTTTTCCGCTAGCCAGTCGACACTGTAGCCCGTTATCGTAGAGCGGCACTGACGCGCGGCTGGCCCATTGTGAAAAGTTGGCCTTATCCGTGACTAATGTTGTTCTTATTTGTGAGTTTCCTGCCGACGAACAAATGTTTGTGCGTTCTAGAAATTAAAAAAGAACAGTGGTAAAAAATAGATTTTTTTTGTAGTTGTGATTTATCCGGTTTTGGATTGAACAAACTACCATTTAAACATTTAATCGCAATTAAAGCGAGGAGTCTAGGCGATTAATCCAGAAGGTTTAACCGATAAATCGCCTAGCCATACCTTCACGACCGGAATGCCATCAAAAAAGGTCGCACCAATCAGTATACAGCTGCGCTTGGCAATAGACAGACCTCCCTAAAGAAGTTCGGTGCGTGCGCGAGCGCCATTATAACTTTTGTTCACAGGAGGCAGACGGCAGTGCAGAGAGGGCTCGTGCCGTCTCGTGCTCTACGCAGAGCAGAGCTCCGGCCAGGTTGTCGCACATGCAGAAAGACAAAAGTTCCCTCGGTGCTTTGTGGCATACGGTTGCGTAGTCAAACAGGCACGGTCACTGATCTCTATTCTGTAGTAGGCTGGATGGCGGATCGGAAGCCCCACCCGCGGCACCACGCGGCGGCCATTGCTTGACACCAGGCAATTAGCGGCGAGATGTTTTGGTGGCGCCCTCCGACCCATGGGTTGCACATGACGTCATATCCCTTCCTCCTTTCTGGCGGCCAAAACCTGCTGTTACACGCCCGTTTCACCTTATGTGCGGCGAAGGCAAAAAGCTGGAGAAGCGCGAGCACGAAAGCTCCGTGCGTTCAGGCTTCGCTCGAGCGCGCAAGCTGCAGGGAGAAACGCCGCAAAGCGCTGGTCTCGCGCTTCTAGCTTTGGCTTCGCTCACAGGTAGACCGAAGGCAGAGTACCATAATGAAGCTGTGCTCACTCGTTTCCGCTCGCTCGCGACGCTCGTGTACTGCTCGTAGAATAACTGCACAGTAAAGAGCTACGCTCGAGGAAGTTCGGCCGCCGAGAAAGGAGGACCAAATTACGTCAGCGCAACCTGTCGTATGGTTCCCCTTAGCGACGTCATTGCCTTGCAAAGAACAAGTTCGATGGTGC
>JAZHYW010022207.1:0-60841 GCA_037355805.1 Ixodes ricinus | reverse complement strand
GCCCAGCACGTGGGTGTTCGTCGCTTCGGAAAGCGAGGAAAGCACGCACCATACGCACGAACACTCGAGATGGAACCGGCCACACGCTCTTTTGGGGAAGGTCTATACTCACTTTGACTGTGGCTGTAGCCGACATCTTGATGATCTGGGGCATGCGCACGACCATCGGAGCAAACGAACGTGCACTCCGTATGGCTAGACCTCGGAGAGCTCGAAGAACGCGACTTATCAGTTACAAAGCGCTGAGGCTCGTACACGCAGCATTGGTTAGGCACGGTGTTTGAATCGAGTGCGAACGCGAAAATGGCGTTAAGATCCCCAGAATTGGAGACATGGCGTTAAAACTCCCGAATCGTGTTCAGGAGGATGCGCGCGGAAGCATCAACGACGCCACAAATAATGGCGAATTACGGGAACGCCGAGTTGCTGTCTCTGTAACACACGTTACGTAATATAACCTTAGCAATGCACTCTGATTTTTTGTTTTAATGCATAGCTCCTATAGGTTTTTTTCTTTTTTATAAACGGGCCTTGTTGTCGGTGTCATTTTCAGCGTTCGTGCGTATGGTGCGTGCTTTGCTCGCTTTCCGAAGCGACGAACATGCGTGCGTGCTGGACTGTGGAGATGCGCACGTTGGACTTGAATGGACCTTTTTCTGAAGCCTCTTTTTCCAGTTACTATCGCTGTCTAGAATTTTTTTTTTCTTCCAGAACTACAAACTGAGGCCACCTCAAGGTAAATGAGCACTCGTTCTTGTTGCGCGCCACTATCCTTCGCAAGCTTTCACTTTTATTATCGTGATCTTTTTGGCCACTAACTTTCACGTCATGCTTTTTTACCACAAGCGCTTCACAAGCCACGCGCTTACCAAGAAGAACTACGCTATTTTGATGACTAGTTTTTTCTTGTGAGTTATTGCCTGTAAACCGTCTTGTCTCGGACGAATCTTAAATTCATTTTTAGAAATATATGAAATCGCAAAAAGAAAAAGGAATAAAATCGCATGGAAGTCAGAGACGCGCCCATCTAAAAGTCTAAACGCACCAGAGAAGTCAAAGAGGCTAAGACACACATAACGCCTTCTGCATCTCCCAACGTTACGAAAAGAATCAAAATAAATTTATACCACAATAAAAAAAGAGACTGAGAAACATAATTTAAAAAAATAAAGATGTTTGTCCTGTCCGTCCTCTTTGTCTACTCTTTCGTATATTTTTGAACCACAGACTTATCAGTTTGCCTGTTTTTTAGTTTTAGTTTTTAATTAAGGAGTTTTTTTTTGTTGTAAAATTGGGTTTCTAAAAGAACTACATTTTGACTGCTTAGAGTTTCATCATCGTTATTTACAACCAACCCACGTGACATCAAGACTACTCCTTATCCTGTGCATTCAGGTGGAAGCTCTTTCGGGCTTTCTCCGCGACGACGCAGACGAAGCACCTTTTACAGAGCAAAGCGTGCTTGCTCTCCAAGCGTATTCCAACCGCAGATGACCTAGGCCTATTTATCTACGTGGGCGACCAAACGCGTCGTTGCGGTCGAAGTTCGCTATTGGCCAAAGACCGTAGCTTCTTGTACACTCATAATGCCCGCCCAATGGCCCGGTTCACTACGAGAAAAATCCTGCCAATCACGGCGAGGTGAATCCTGGTTGCGACGTTAGGAACGAAAACCATAGGACGACGCCACCAAAATATCTCGGAGAGGCAGATCTGAGCATTGTGTCGCCCTAGGCAACCTTTGACAGTGCCGCCCCTCCCCTCTCCCCATAGTCGGGAAAGGGGAGAGAGCAGTAGTAAGTTTTAGGTTAAAATGTTTTTCAAATGCAGCTATACTTGAGGCTAAAATTCTCAAGATTACAAAATTCAGAGCTACATTAAAAAAAAAAAAAAGATTTAGTTTGGGGGTGGTCACATCCCGAAATTCTGCCGCTCTATTGGCAGCTGCCTACTCTGCGCTCGTAAGGGCAGGTCAGGTGCATTCTCTTTGTACTGCCGTGAAACTCGCAAAACCAATTCAAAAGCAATAAATTCACATCGCGACGAGAGGATTTTCGCGGAAACTAGAGCGCTTCCGTGGTGTTGGTCTCACCCCCAAAGTTAGTTGTACATTATTTAGTGTCACCTAACCTACCGACAACAATGCTTTCTCCTGAGAACGGCAAGTTTCACGGTTTTCGCATCGGGCATAATTTTTGGCCTCTGATAATTAATTTCTTGTTTCAATCACTCATTCATTCATTCATTTTATTGGCTGCAAGGCGCGCACAAAATGCCCCCCCCCCTCAAAAAATATATGTAAGATTTTTTTACTCGTCACTGGGACGTCAGGTGACGCCATGACATCACGTAACACTTTGACGTTCGCGGTTCGAACAAGGTGCCAAAGTTTCATAACTAACCGGCATCCCGTTCAAAAGTCACGAGTGATTTTCTGGAAATTTCAATTGAAAATCGGGGCTCGTTTTCAGCAACTGGCGTCACTCACCTCCATGTATTCCAGAGTTCTGTCGGTGGTCACATAGAACTCTTGAGTGAAATAAATGTTACTCCTCAAACTTCGGAATTCGGTACAAAACGCTAGCGCTACACTTTGGCGGAGAATGGGCGTTCGACGACGCGTAATTCGGTATTGGAGTAAAAAACAACAAACTATTTCTTACTTACTAGTTTTTTTTAGGGGGGGGGGGCACTTTGTACATTCTACTGAAAAAGCAAATCCACCTATATCCATTTGCCTGTACGTTTCTCTTGAAACCCATGCAATCCTCCGCTGCTAGTGGCAGGAGAGATCGCGCATATGCCCATTGCAGTTCTCGGAAAGAGATATGATCGACTTACCACTGCAGGGTTAGCGCCGCGCTGATTGTGAAAAGAGACGTTAAGAACAAGACTTGGACCACTCACCTTTTCTGGATTGGGCGATTCTGTTGAAGGAACCATGCTGAAAATCGAGCAACATAAAGGTTAAAAAAGTACGTCGCCGACTGGTGTGCTTTCTTTTAAGGCGTCCTAAAAAGCAGTTTCTCGATTTTCGCCCGATGACGTCATATATCAGTCATGCTGTCGTTCTGCCCGCAATCGTGGCGGTGTCACAGCCGCCACGATGGCGGGCAGACGACAGCATGACTGTCGTCTGCCCGTACTGCTGCAGATCTCTCCCCAGCTTCGCAGACCACGGGAGCTTTGGCAACCATGAAGTTGGGACGCCGCGACGACAGCGACGCTCGCTTTCGCTGGTCCATTTACGTTTACGTCCAACTGCAAGGATCGTGACATTGGACAGCATGATGCGCCGGTTCCTCTGACGTCATCTACTGCTACTCCGAGACCACATTTGATGCATGGGCAGGGTAGACGCTAAAACACACCATCCAAAGACGCGTAAACCGCATAGCTGGGATTCGTTAGTTCATTGGTATACAAATAAAAATAGCGCGAGTAGGACAGAGGCAAGCCGCCTCGGCGGGTTCAAGTCCAAAGCGCCGGCCTACCGATCTTCATTTGGAGGGTTTGAATCCCGGCCAAGGTATACCAGCAATTTGACGGAGGCTTATATTGCGCAGAAGGCGCGGTCTAACCGAGATTTGGACGTCAGAAGATTCCCTCCGCGGGTGCTCGAAATTAATCCTTATTCCTCCGCGGGGCCGTGCCAGATGCCCTTGGTTGGTTTGGCATCTATAGGCCTCCCAAATTTTTGTTTGATTTAGTACTCGAATATCTGGTGCCGTGCCAAGTGGGGAAGATTATACCTTATAACCAGACCAGGGTTTGCTATACTGAGACAGACGTGGTCAAGCATGTCGCAATGTGTTTGAAGCCCGTCAATGGCTGGCTACGTTTACACCCGTGTAAACGCCGCCAGTGACTGCGTTTACCTGGAGTCCACGGTAGCACTTATGAAACATGACAGTGTGACGCATAACAAAATAAACACTTAGCGAACTGTTAAAAATAAAACTCAGTTGTTATGTTATGGTCATATCAGTCTTAATTATAACCGAATTGTATTTGTTTACATTTCACCATGCCATTGGACTCAACGGATCGGCAAATCGCTTCAATATGCGAAATTATGGCTATACATTTAAAACCTTCGCCCGAGTCTGAAAGGTAAATGCCCATTTTCCTTTATCTTCTACAAGATTAGTCGCTTTCGAACGTCGACGCCGACTCACATTGCGAATGATGTTGCAGAGGAGAACTGGCAGCGATAACCCGAAGAGTGTTCCTTCGTTTTCTTCTTCCTTCTTTCTCGGTGCGAGTTGCTCGTCCACTGTTTTCAGTGCGCACGCGCACGCAACAAAAATCTTTCTGGTTGACCAGATGAAGCCGAATAACTAAAAAGAAACTAAAATAGTTTCGTATTTCACAAAAAAAAAAAAACTTAATTTAGCTTTTTTTTCTAAATATGTGCTGCCGCCTAATGGGGACATCTGGGTTCAAGGTTAGGTTACACCAGGGGGATGAGCTGAGCTAGTTGGTTATTATACATTGCGTGGTGGAACCAGCTGAACAATGAAGGAAGGAGAAACAGAAAAACGACCAGCGATCGGTTGCCTTTTCCTGTTTCTCCCTCCTTCATTCTTCAGCTGGTTCCACCCTTAATGTGAGGTTACACCAGAAGAGATTCGCGATCTGGTCGTTCACACGGTTCACAAGCCTTGCATTCACAAGACTTGTCCTATTCATTTGACTGCGGTATTTGGTTACCTTCGTAGCACTTCCAGGATTTGTGGTCGCATTGCGTATTCAGATATCATCGGGATGAGCAACTCGATCTGGATAACCATGATAGAACGTGCACATGGCTGAAACAACCCCGAGACTGTGGGCAAACGACACAACACTAAAAAGTCTCTAACACAGCTGAAATTTTTATTTTCTGAAACCTGGTTATATAGGCACTTCGATACTTTTGTATCGAACCAGGTTTCGGAAAATAAAAATTTCAGCTGTGTTGGAGACTTTTTAGTGTTTGTCGTTTACCCGCAGTCTCGGGGTTTTCTCAACCATGTGCAATATACACCAGCTGGTTTGCGCTCTTACATTTTGTTCATAGAACGTGGTTGTTCTGTGCTTGTCCTCCGTGTTTTATTCTTTTAATTTTGAGCAAGGCAATAGACCGATCTCACCAAGCGTTCCACGCGTGTGTGGCGCCGCCATAAGGCCTGGTTCAGACTTATGCCTCGTTTACACTTGTGAACCGGCGGCCGGATCCGCGGGAATTCTGACGCCCGGCGACGAAAGCAGCCAGATTTTCCGGCGGAAAGCAAGATCGCTCTAGGCCTGGTTCACTCTCACCGCTCATTCACACTGGAAGCGGATCCGCGTTCGCAAAGTGGTTGCGAACGCGGTTGTATAAAGATCCAGTACAATTGCACGCTCACTTGATGTCATCGAGTGCGCGTGCAGTTACACTGGATCTTTATACAACCGCGTTCGCAACCGCTTTGCGAACGAGGATCCGCCTGTCCATTCACGCTTGCGAATCGGCGGGCGAATCTGCAAGAATTCGGCCGCCGGGCGTAGCGTCCACTGTGCATTGCCGTGGCCGATTCCGCTTCGGCGGCAGCGGATTAGCTCGTAAGGCCTGGTTCACACTTGCGAATCGGCGGGCGAATCTGCAAGAATTCGGCCGCCGGGCGTAGCGTCCACTGTGCATTGCCGCGGCCGATTCCGCTTCGGCGGCAGCGGATTAGCTGTAAGGCCTGGTTCACACTTGCGAATCGGCGGGCGAATCTGCAAGAATTCGGCCGCCGGGCGTAGCGTCCACTGTGCATTGCCGCGGCCGATTCCGCTTCGGCGGCAGCGGATTAGCTGTAAGGCCTGGTTCACACTTGCGAATCGGCGGGCGAATCTGCAAGAATTCGGCCGCCGGGCGTAGCGTCCACTGTGCATTGCCGCGGCCGATTCCGCTTCGGCGGCAGCGGATTAGCTGTAAGGCCTGGTTCACACTTGCGAATCGGCGGGCGAATCTGCAAGAATTCGGCCGCCGGGCGTAGCGTCCACTGTGCATTGCCGCGGCCGATTCCGCTTCGGCGGCAGCGGATTAGCTGTAAGGCCTGGTTCACACTTGCGAATCGGCGGGCGAATCTGCAAGAATTCGGCCGCCGGGCGTAGCGTCCACTGTGCATTGCCGCGGCCGATTCCGCTTCGGCGGCAGCGGATTAGCTGTAAGGCCTGGTTCACACTTGCGAATCGGCGGGCGAATCTGCAAGAATTCGGCCGCCGGGCGTAGCGTCCACTGTGCATTGCCGCGGCCGATTCCGCTTCGGCGGCAGCGGATTAGCTGTAAGGCCTGGTTCACACTTGCGAATCGGCGGGCGAATCTGCAAGAATTCGGCCGCCGGGCGTAACGTCCACTGTGCATTGCCGCAGCCGATTCCCGCTTCGGCGGCAGCGGATTAGCTGTAAGTGTGAACCAGGCCTAAGTGTGAACCAGGCCTTACAGCTAATCCCCTGCCGCCGAAGCGGAATCGGCCGCGGCAGCACAGTGGACGTACGCCCGCGCGGCGGATTCTTCTGATTCGCCCGCCGATGCAGTGTGAACCAAGCCTAATACCCCATTCACACGGCATGCGTAAAAGGTGCCTTTAGCTTAGGTCCCTTAGCTGAAGGTTGGCTGAAGGTACCTGTCGTAAATGGCGTTCCTGATCACACGATAAATAAACGGAGCCCTTTAAATTGATGTCGATTGCATTCCTGCTAAACCGCGAGAGGAGCACGTGATAAACAATTATTTCTCGAAATCGGTCTCACGCGCAGTTTTGTAGTGTAGTGGTGGTAGTTTGTTGATAGATTGGGGCGAAAGAAGAGGAAATAAAGGCGGAGAACAGTGATGGTCGCCATTGCTTGGCTCCTGTCTCTGCCACCTTTCTGACCATTATTTACCGTTTCAACAACTCTACATGCCAGTGACGCTATCGAAAGAAATGGGTGACGACGAGGATAAAAGGTCCTGGGCGGGAGAGTCGGACGACTCGTCCTAGAACCTCGAGCAAGAGCTCGCAGTGGTCCATCGCGTTCGGGTTAGTAGAAGACATTCTTTTCCACGTGCCGCCGCTGCTGCCTGCTAGCTAGAGTATGCGTTCCTCGTTATTGGGGTATCCACACGAAGGAGAAATCCGCCCCTTTCATCCGCGGAGCTGCAGCCACGTGAGACATGACATCAATCCCTTTTTGACCCCTCGTGGCGCGTTCTCCTCGTATGGCAGGCGCGGATGAGCTTCGGTGCTGACAGCACGAAAGCTCCGCAAGTGCACGCGGCGGAGCCGGGACGGGGCTTCCCGGGATGCTGACGTCACGACATCCGTCCGCGGAGTTCTCCTTCGTGTGGATACCCCTTATGGGGTATCCACACGAAGGAGAAATCCGCCACTTCTCCGCGGAGCGCGCATCACGTGAGACATACGTACAGTCCCTTTTTGACGCCTCGTGGCGCGTTCTCCTCCGCGGCGGAGGCGCGGAGGCTTCGTTCCATCAGCACGATAGCTCTGCAGGTGCACGCAGGAGCCGCGGACTGCGATTTCCCGGGTCGTTGGCGTCACGACATCCGTCAGGTTCTCCTTCGTGCGGATATCCCGTTAATGAATTATTCCATCGCATTTGTGTCCACAATCATTTCGTAATTCGCTACTTATATATATTAAATTTGTTATAATGCATTAAGCAAGATATATTTATATATCTGATTTTTATTAGAGTTTTTGGGTCCGAGGCTACTCCTGTAGCTGTTAAGGAGCTCGGCGAGCTCCGTTTAACACAGGACCTCCTTTAGCGAAAGGGACCTTTATGCGCCGTGTGATCACGTTCTCCAGCTCCCTTTACGACAGGTACCTGGGCTAGAGGTACCTTTACGCTGCCGTGTGATTTGGGTATAACTGTAGTTCGTAGGAGGCAGACGCCAGTTCACGAGACAGCTCACGCCGCCTCGCGCTCTGCTCGTGCAGACCTCCAGCAGGGTTGTCGCGCGTGCAGAAAGACTACAGGTCCCACGATGCATGTCGGCAGCGGTGGCATACTCAAACCAGCTGGTGAGATCGGTCTATTCTGGTTCGTGTTTCAGGTGGACCACTGAGCCAAATCGTGCGAACCATTCGAATATTCTGCAAGTCCTCGGCCCAGCGTGCGATCTCGTCAGCCCAGCAAAGCGCGCATTCTCGTCCGCTTCGGAAAGCGAGAAAATCACGCGCCATACGCACGAACGCTGAAAATGGAACTGGCCGGGAGCCCTTTTTTGGAAACGTCTGGACTCTGTACTCTCGAACAAACTCTACGCTGATGCGGCACGAGTCCATGCCACACGCTTCAGCAGAAAAGCATCGTTACGACAGAAGATGACAGCCGAGCCGACGCCGTACAAGACCAAAACTGTTTGATGTCATAAACTAAAAGGCAAAGCATTAAGTTTATGTGTACCCTTTTCCTCATAGATGGCGCAGAATTTTTCCGGAACAAACGAGTTGCATGTTCGCAGCTGCGCATGCGCAGGCCGGGCGCTCGAGATGGGCTCGGGCCACGGGCTGTTCGCCGCCGATCTCGAGCTAGATCTTCTTCGCTCTGCGTCCGCCGCTGCAGGAAGCTGCCAACAGGCGGCGCGAGATACAGTACATACGTAGAATACAGTGGCGTACAAAACGTAGAATAAGCTCTGATTTCCGAATAAATTCGAAGTTCCATCCACGTTCGAAATTTTCGAAAGCGCAAGGTGCGGGAGTTGCGGCCGTTTTGAACCACCACATCTAACACGCAAACGTTGTTTTGCAAAAAAAAAAAAAAAAAATATATATATATATATATATATATATATATATATATATATATATATGCATATATATATATATATATATATATATTAAACAATTTAAAGCTAAAAAACAAAAACAAAACAAAAAAAAAGAAATAAAGTGTCAGTTTGGCACTTCCCATGCCCTATATCGGCCTGCTCTTCGTCTGAATTCTGGTTTGTAAACCCGCTCCCAGGCCGTGTGAGTAGCGTGCCTAGTGTGAGTAAAGCCCATCTATCCTGGGAAAAATGGCGCCAATCATTTTTGTGGAAATGCTCAAGACACGTGCCGCGTGCCACTTCTGGGAAGAACTAGAGCCACTAAATTAGCTGCGCTAGAGTATCGGCACTATGTTTCCCAACATTGTTGTGGGAGCCGACATTTTGGTGTTTGTGCAGAGTAGACGCAACCATAGGCGTAGACTATGGGGGGCAACGGGGCTCGTGCCCCCCTGGTGAGATCCAGGGGGGCAGAGCCCCTCCGGGCCCGGGTCTTGATCTTTTTTTTTTTTTTGCTTGTGTTTGTTGTTAGTTTGTCTTTGATAATTTGTATTTTGTCTTAAATGTATAATACTTCACCCATGTTTGTGCACCACACAATAGAACGCTAAGTTATTTGTGGCAACTGGAAAATAAACCATTATTATTATAATTAATATTTCCGAGACACTGTTTACGTGCCATGTAACGAGCTTCTAGTAGTAGGATGTAAACAAAATAACGCCCACGCAGGGGCGGATGCAGGAATTCCCTGAGGGGGGGGGGGGGGGTCAGGTGTTGGTCAGCGTACCATTTGTTTAGGAACCCCCTCTCCCTCGTTTCACGCCCTAATTTTTACACATGCAGAAATTAAGAGGGGGGTCAGGACATCCGGACCCCCCTCTAAATCCGCCCCTGCGCCCACGTTGCCTTTATTGACAAAATACGTGGGAAAATCCCAGCGTGCTTGCGTTAGCTTCAATCTCCAGTTCTGGCGAAAACATAACGCGCAGCACCCCCCCCCCCCCCCCCCCAGGAACTTTTCAGCCTGCTCCCTCCGGGAAAATGGAAAGTCTACGCCGCTGGACGCAACTGCCGATCGTCATGATTCAAAGAGTGCGACTTCCGCAGCAGTAGATTCGGTGTTAGGAAGATCATATAATATTACTTTGCTCTGTCGCGAACTGTTTAAACATTTGCGCAGGACGGAAAAGCGTTTCCCATGATTTTAGATAAATTTTCAGGTAACTGGCAACCATGATTTTAAGCCGCAATATTAATAAGTGTCGTTACTCTGAAGCGTAGCTTATTTAGTGGCTCTATATATATAGAAGAACATGGCATCTGAAATCTCAGCTCAGTGCTGCGCTGTTCCGCCATGATCTTCTCTAGTGCCACTAAATAAGCTTCGCTTCAGGGTAACGACACTTGTCCATATTGTGGCTTAAAATCATGGTTGCCAGTTATCTGAAAATTTATCTGAAATCACGGGAAGCGCTTGCACGTCCTACACAAATGTTTAAACATTTCGCGACAGAGCAAACCAATATTACATGAGCTTCCTAACACCAAATCAAATGCCGAGGAAGTCGACTTTGGAATCATGACGATCCGCAGTTGCGTCTGCTCTGTACAAGCACCAAAATGACGGCGCCCACAGCAATATTGGGGAACAGAGAGCCGACCCTAAGTATAGCTCATTTAGTGGCGAGGTCCACACTTCTGCACGTCCAGAGGTGTGGATCTCGTCGAAAAGATCCACACTTCTGAGCGACGAGTCTAAAGCAACAAGAAGCAAACGTTTCCCACCCGTAAACTGCACCAACGAGTTCTCTGTCCAAGCAAGTGGCGCGGTTCTACTACTCGTCCACAATCGCGCGCAAGTGCACAGCAGCTGACAAGATTGGCAACGGGTATGGCGAGAAAGGACACTTTCCGTCTGTCTGCCTGTCAGCGAAAAAGTACCACTCAAATACACAAAGCCATGTTGTACTCGAGTTATCCTCGTAAATTCCGTAAGTTGAAGGCGCTGCCGGCAAGTGCAGACTAAATTCCTTTGATAAAATTCACGCTTACAAGTACCGCCAACCATTGTTGTCGAAACGCGCAATAGACGTGCGAGGAGCAGGTGCTCCGCTGCCATTCGCTTCCAAGGGCCGCTTTATTTCAGTACTGTGCCGATAACTGCCTCCAAGGGCCGCTCGAGACACGGGCCTCGTGCGCTGGCGCATTTGACGCCACTTGCAAGACAAACGCAAACACATCGAAGGAAGAGATCTGTGGCCAAGTGCAATAAAGAAGAAAAAAAAAGCATCGGTGGCCGACTGGGCTAGAGCACACCAGCTCGGAGCAGGTGGAGCGAAAGCCTGCGCCGTATAACCCAGGGATCCTGGGTTCATTCCCCACCCCTGCCTGTTTTGATCTGGATGAGCATCGTACCGGCGTGCGGTCGTGTATCACTATTGCGTGATGCACGTTAAAGACCTCAGGCTACCGGTTGTACTGCACCGGCTAAATTGCTCATTTACAGCTGGGAGACAAGTCGCCCGTTGAGGCAGACTATGTTCTAGGCTGTATAAACATACACACACCCAAATTTGTTTCCAGACTGGTAAGGTAGCACAGCCTCATTCCACCATGACATTGTAAGACCACTGTTGAAAGAGGTGTTTATAACGGACAATAGCATAGTGAACTCCCGAGGTTACTTATGAAGACACTAAAGTTATTTAGGGAGTTAATTTGATTTTGCCTGAAAATAGAGAAGGTGAAGAAAAAACAAAAAACGTACGCCTCTCACCTTAGGTAGAAACGTATTTTCTACCTATTAATGGTCCGTTTGGTTTTCTTAGTAATCCGCAAAACTGGAAGTGTTCAATTTACAACCAAAAAAAATTATTTCAGGCGCCAAAGCGTTAACGTCAAAATTTAATTTGCATCTCAGAGTAAGCACATGTTTGTTTGTTAAGAAAATAAATTGTAAATGTTCAAAATAATAAAAAAAGCATGTTTCTTTTTTTGTTTTTCATATCCACTAGCCACCAAACAAGATCTACAGAGAATGAGAGATATCTCAAAAAACGTTTCATAAAATAAATGTTGTTCGGAATAAGTATTTTAACCCTTCTTTGCAACTCATTCGACTATATTTTTTTATTTCCACATACATATTAGTAGGGTGCCTTCATGTGCGCTTTGCGGCTTATTGGGTGGAGACATCTGGCCATTTTGTTCCACACTTCTAATTTTCTTTTTTGTTCAGAAGCGCGTGAAAGAGCGTGTCGCGGCACGTGTTTGTGGCGCTGACTGTGCTATGGCGACATTTTGTTTTCGTCGATTTCTTTGTAGTTTACCCGTGAGCGCGTGCTGTCGGCATCGGTACTACAAAGGGTGGCATCACCCTACATATTGGGATATCGCAGTTCAACCCTGTACGATCTTACGAGCCACGCTTGTAGCGTATGCAAGCGTTTGACCACGCGCGCTAACATAGCACACACAGAAAAAAAATCAACAACAGTATCGCTCTCCAGAGCCTTATCAGGCCTTCGCTATGGAGTCAGCTGATGACTAGTTACACTGTTTACAACGACCAAAAGTGCCGACCAACGGAGCCATCAATTGTAATTCTGTTGTGTCTATGTTTATACAGCGGAAACCAGCTCTCAAGGGCATCTGGTGTCTTCGTTGGAGATGAAAGACAGTGCAGTATACCGCCGCTTGTCTGACAACTGTAACGTGCATCACGCAATGCGGCAATAGGGATACATGACAGCATCCCGGTAATGGGGTATCCACACGAAGGAGAAATCCGCCCCTCCTCCGCGGAGCGCTGCATCACGTGCGACACTACGTCATCCCTTTTTGACGCCTCGCGCCGTTCTCCTCCGTGGCACGTCGGCGGAGGCTTCGTTTCATCAGCACGAAAGCCTGTAGGTGCACGCGGCGGGAGCCGGAGACGGAGTTTCCCAGGTCGTTGACGTCACGACATCCGTCCGCGGAGTTCTCCTTCGTGTGGATACCCCTTAAGATGCTCATCCAGATTGAAGCGGGCAGAGGCGGTGGATTGAATCCACGATCAGGGAGCTCTACGGCGTGAGCTTTCGCTACACGTGCTACTGATCCACGAGCAACGAGACATCGCGGTCGAATTCGAGCTCGAGAGAAAAACAACAACAGCAACAGCAAGAAAATCTCCGGTTTGAGGCATTTAGTACTAGTGTCGCCATCTCGTTTAACAAGTTGGAAATAAAATTAACAGGGTGATTTTATTTACACAAATACGCAAATACAACAATATTTTGCTTTCTCGTCATGGTCTTAAAATTAAGATTAGAGGCACCCCTAGTACGTACGGCCAAGCGTTTTGTCTCGTTTGTCTTCTAAATAATTGTATTTTCAAACATGACTCAAAACGCGCTAAAAACAGTCAAAACGGTCATATTTCTGGATTTTATTAAAAATCTTCAGCGCTCTAAAAAGAAAAATCCAAGGGCCGTACAACCTTCATTACGTTATCATAAGTAACCCCCAAAAGAATGAATACTATCGTGCATTCCTGAAACTCAGGTTTGTGTAGCGAAATTTGCCCATTGAGTGACGAGCGGTTGAATCCCTCTTAAATCGCCACAGATAAGCTCACGAAGCGTCGACGCAATGGTGGTTGTTGTTGCTTCGAAGTTCGTTCTTTCCACGCGATCAAAAGTGTCTGTCTCCTCTTCTTTTCGTCAAGGTCCTTGTGTGTCACCTTCTATTAAAGGAGGCTACTCACGGCGTGGTTTAAAACAAGTGCAGTACGCCAGTTCGTCTGCTTCTGGCACATGGGTAGCGATGATGTCAGAACGCCGAACTCTTATAAGCCGTTCGAAAAAAAAATATACATTGAATAGACCTCAGGGCAGCTAGCATTCAGGTCTATCCACTATCTTCTCAAACAAGGCCAATCAGAGATCGGCGTCGGTCTGACATCAACGCAACTCCGGTGCAAGAAGCAGATGATTAGCTCTCCGCATTGACCCAAGCAAGACCGGAAAAACACCTTGTGTTGTACCGCAGCGAAGGCTAGAAGCGCGAGCTCCTTGCTCTAGGGGCACATCTCGGCGGCACAAGCTCTCGTGCACCAAGGGCAGCTGCCAACGCTATGAGCTCGCGCTTCTAGCCTTCGCTGCGGTACAACATAAGGTGAAAGGGAGTTTAGGAAAAGGACTATAGGTAAATGAGGCTTGTGCGCAACACACAAGATGGCGGATCTGTTTTGGTAGCACGCAATCTCGAACCCAGGAGCGTCAAGCATTGCGGGCATGCGCATTCTGAGGACCAGGCCAAAGCGCGCCGAAGTGCAGCAAAGAGTGCCATGCCGAGGAGACTGCGGAACAGCGTGAGATGTGTTTGCGACAAGCTCGGAAGGCAAGACAGCAACGAGTGGGCCAGAAGAACGAACCGAGAATGGGAACTTCGGCTGCAATGCGAACGAGACGGCAGGGTGAAGATGTCTCGCAAAACGGACGAAGAGATGCAACTTCGGATATGTCGCGAACGGGACGCCAAACAGGACTGAACAGTGGCGGGGCCAGGAATATTTTTCGGGGAGAGGGGAGGGGGGGGGGGGAGTGAAGTGACTGGGGTGTTCATGACATGGGGTGCGGAGGGGGGGGGGGCTGAAGCCCGATAAGCCTCCGCCCTGGCTACGCCACTGACACTGAACTGTAGGTTTGTAAACGTTGCTATGAGGTAAGGTCAACCAACACAAGTCAGTAATTAGAAAAGTTTATTGTACCTTATAGTTAGATTTCAGTCGGATATGCACGGTTGTCGCTCGAATGTTGGCGCATGCCCAGAAATGCATTACAGTATATTTTGAACGTCTCATGTTGATGCTAACAATGTTCGGCGAACGCAAAACAAAACATTGTTTATTGATACGTTATGTTCTGCTATGTAACGGATTCGCCAGAACGTTGCTCCGGGTGTTAGTGATTTCGCAGTTCTTTTATGACACGTCGTTCGCTTCTCTAGGACGCTAATCGACGTCTTAGGTTTGACGGCGGCGACGTTGCTTGCCATAGGAGGTACGCGTTCCAGTAGAGCCTGCAGTGCAAAGAAATTCGAATATGTTTCGAAATTTCCAATTTTATGCATGGGGATTCGATTGTTCATGCTTGCATTTGTTATAGTTCTATTTCCACGTCAATTTATTATTATTATTACAGCGGAGCTGTTAATAGCAAGTTTCTCCAGGATCATGTTATCTAGTTTGGCGCAGTATGGCGCCGTCGGAGCTCTTGCGCCATAAAACCCGCAAACAACAAAGCCCAGGATCGTGTCCGCCAGCAAACAAATCTCGACACAAAACTTTGGACAGCTACCGCCATCTATGAGCGACGGCGGCAACCAGACAACCGGCTTGCCGAGGTGTCTGTTTGGCGCCGTCGCTCATAGATGGCGGCAACCTCTTCAGACTTTTCCACTCTGGCTTGCCGACTTGCGGCCGGCCATTACTTCATTCCCACCATAGTACAGCTTCGCTGGTAACTTCCCTCTTCACCAGAGTGGAAAAGCTGAAAGTTTTATTATTATTATATTTTTAGTTTATAGTTTATGGGTGTGCCGGCACCAAGGCCGAGATGGCCGTTCCTCGGACACCAAATCAAACTGATTTTTGGTTATTAATATTACGCTTATTAAACAATTTTTGGGGCCTGTTTTCAGCAAAATTTGAGGTGCCGTACCGAAATATAAAATAGTTATAACAAAAATATATTGGAAAAGCTACCCTTGCTGTATCACCAATACGACATAAATCTTTTTAGACCAAATCCGTGAGGGTCGAATCATTTTGTTTCTTCATTTAATAATTACCCCGTAATGCCCAGAAGGCGTTAGAGAGATGAAAAAAAATAAAGAAAAAAGATTCATTTAAACAGCACATTTGTTCCTCCGTGAGTCGATTCCATTGTGCAATCGTTCGAACAAAAACGAATTGACAAACATGCTTGTCCTATCGCGGTACTCTCTGATTTTAAGACTAAAATCATTTCGATTAGATAACATAATAGGGTTGTTTTAAGTAAGACTCGCTATTTATTCCAGTTTTATTTTTGGCTATTGTGAGCAGAAATTTTAATTGCAATATTTCCCGACGCGCGGAAAATGGTTCCCAGTTTAACACTTTTTTTTCCATTTCTGTGCAACTTTCTTTTCTCCCATATCTTCCGAGAACGAACGTAGCCGCCCTGTTTTGTATTTTTTCAAGCTTATCTATTAACGTATTTTGGGCTGGGTTCCAGACGGAACACGCGTACTCTAGAATGGGTCTAACACGTGTCAAATAAGCAGTTGTCTTTATGTTAGGCTGTAAACATTTTAAGTTATGTTGAATGAAATTCATTGCCCTGCCAGCCTTTTTCATTACTTCTTCTATATGCGCATTCCACGAACAGTCAGATGAACATGAGATACCTAAATACTTGTATGTAAGCTCCTTGGTTACTGGATTATTATTTATAAAAGACTGGGATCTAGTTTGTTTTTCTTTTTTTATGTGAAACAAATATGAACACATTTTTTTCTAATTTAAATTCATTTTTCTACGTTGAGCACCAACTATGGATACGATACAGGTCTACTTGCAATTGGGCAGCATCGTCTGAACTTTCAACTTTCTTACAAATAGCAGAATCATCGGCAAACAACCGAATACAAGAGGAGATTCCAAAAGTGATATCATTAACATAAATTAAAAACAAAAGCGGGCTCAGGACAGAGTCCTGTGGAACTCCTGATGTTATATTAACCATAGCTTCCTCCATACTCACAAAGCTGGGCAGTTCGATGACGGGGCAAAAGAGTGCCCGGTCGCAGATTTGGAGAGCGAGGATCTGGTAGCGCAGATCATTTCTCGGGGAGTCTGGTATTCAGCGCACAACTTTTGCAGCGGCGAGGACCCGAAACATGGCTTTCAAGCACGACGAGAAAAGAAGCGGAAGCCCGAGGAACGCGAGAAGCACGAGCAGACATTCCATCGGTAGGGACGAGTGTGTTTTGGCCTCTCGCCGCAGCGGGGCGCCCGTTACATGCCTCTTGTCTGCCGCTCTACGTTGTCACTTTCGAAGGCCGCGTCTCGTGGCGATCTGCCAGGCTTTGTCAGTAGAGAGGAGGCAATGCATCAACATAATCAAAACTTTTTCCGTTCAATACCGTACATTGGCGACGCTGAAGGACATCATTTTCAATCCATCTAAGTAGAATCGAATCTATGTTTGACATTCTAAGTTTATTATTAACAATGCTTGGATTTGGGCTAGTTGGTTTGACATTATGAGGTATACTGCACTGCGAAGTTACACTGAACACATAAACACGTAAACTATGAGACGATATGATAGACAGATAAGAACATGACATGCTTCTGAAAGCGCACTATCATCGTTACCGCCAGCACAGGCCACGGTGATGTACAAATACTTTCTGGATACAGCGGAAGATCAGAGTGAGAGTCAGTGGAAGTCATGTTTCACCCATATGACGAGAAAGGAAAAGAGGACGAAGAACGAAAACTAAAGGATAATCAATATGACCAATCTGACGATTCCAGAAAGGATCTCCGAGATTTATTAAGGAAGGGTCCCAAATACGCAGTAAAGCCGAAGGCAAACACAGTAGACTTTGCGTTGTTCCATTATGTTCAGAAGACTGCGCTTTCACAAGTATGTCATGTTCTTATCTGTCTACCATATCGTCTCATAGTTTACGTGTTTATGTGTTCAGTGTAACTTTGCAGCGCAGTATGCCTCATAGGTTTATTAAGACGTGAGTGCGAAACCGTGTCGAACGCCTTTCGGAAATCCGAAAATGACAGAATCTATTTGCCCTCCTTGATCAACATCAATTTCCCAATCTCTGGCTTCCCCATGCTTTGGCGCCGTTGCGCCTGCTTCACATAATCACCGCCAGGGTGACGCCGCCTCCCCAAACAATAAAGACTATGCTTGTCTACTGCGCACTGCTACTACCGCAACGTACGTAATTCCAGTACTTTCGGAACGCATATTTCATAGGGGGTGAGCAGCAGCATATATAGGGTGACCCAAGTCACCAGGCTCCATCTAAAATGTACCGTAAAATCGACGCCTGCACGTAGCAATCTAAACTTTTCGTTAAAGGTGTATTTCACAGGTCTGTTCTTTCTTGTACAATTACAAAGCGCGTAGCTTTCTTTTTGTAAAAAAATAGGGCCAAGAAACTTGCCAGGGTCTACGGCGGGCGGCGACGCAGACGACAAAGACCATTTTGCTTGGAACCATTCTGCGCGAGACCCGGGCACAATTCTATCCGAAACAATAGACCCTTTTCAAAACCCCATCAAGCAACATTGGCGGCCGACATTTCTTGGCTACGAAGCGCGTCATTGGATCCGAATCCGGGCTGAAACGCAGACCCAGCACTCGTTTTCGTTACGGATGGAGCCGAGTTCACGCCGAATGCTGACGCAAACATCGTGTCCAGTACACGCTCAGAGTACGTGCCCGAGCAATGGCGGACTCGAATAATTAGCGCAGCAGCTACAAGATGGCGCGCAATTTTGAAAATGGTCTATTGTATACCCTGCGATCGTTCGGATCACGCGTGGACTAAGCGCAAGGATCACCAGAGGCTGTAGGCGGCGTATCCGATCCACAGACAGCTCTGGAAGACCAGCACGAAGCCCATCGGGACGGAGAGCAACCAGTGCAGCTGACCCGCGAAGTCGAGCGCCTGCAGCCAGGCGAGAGTGAGCACGACCACCAGGGTGACGCCGAACGCCAGGCTCACCGTGAAAAGCACGTGGTCCGCCAGGTTGTCCCTGTCCAAAAGCCATTCCCGCAACGCCTGAAGCGAAGATATATCTGCTCAAAACAACGTACCGTTCCACGATTCTCTTTCGGTCTCACACAAATTTAGCTTCTAGTAATACTTCCAAAAGAAATACGCGTGAGATCCGCTTTTAGGGTGACGTATTGGCAACATCCCTCGAACTGTGCGAAGATTCACATTCTGTGTACATTTATACCCATATCAACCAAAGCTACGGCAAGGGAGAACCAATCATCGCGATCAACGGATGGAAGTCCGGTGAATGACATAGATTCGCGAAACTAACTTGTGAAACGTTATGCGCGGTGTTCCAAGCGCACATCAGAGTTTTGGGATTGGAACGTACTTTATTAATGCGAAAGGCATTAACTGTCCCATGGAGCGAGCCGACGTCATCAGCTTTGAAGCCGCGCCAAACGGCACCTAAACTCCTTTCTCCAAGTGAAGCCGAGATCTGATGGATAGGATCCCATTGGCTGGCGCGCGTCATAGTTTCAAGGAACGAGGCTCCCATTGGCCGCTGCGCGTCAGTTTCAACGACCGCCACCCCATGGCGCTGCGCGTGTCCGCGCCGCCAGCGCGCCGGTAACACGAAGCGTCTGGCCGCCGAGCGAGGCAGCGGCTCCACGCCCAAGGTCAGAGCGGCGAGGAGAGCGCGCGCTCAGCCGTCGACGCAAGTACGCCGCAGACGAAATAAGGGAGCGGAAGAACGACATGCATGCTTTCGCATTCACAACTCATAAGAAGTGCTTAGGTGTACCTCGAGCCTTTTTTTTTTCCGACATTTGAGGTGAAAGTAGGCGCGGTGGTATTTCTTTCGGTGGAGAATCTCCACGAAGTTCACCCGATAAGCTGACAGGTATGTGCAAGTTACAAGCTCGTTGAACTAGTCATGCGTCCATCTGTCGCCACGTGATCACGGTCTCTCCAATACCCGCGCGCTGAAAACGGAACGAGGTAATGAAATGGAGGCGGTTGATTGGTCCGCGTAGCACCCATCACTATGTCAGCTTCAACTAGAGTCACTAAATGTAACGACGGTCCCGAGATGCAACAAACAAAGTTACTCACTTTTTTGCGATTCCATTTCACGTTGAAATAGTAATGACAAACGTGACAAGTCAACTTCCTCTTCTGAAATATTTGCGTTGCTACGCAATTTCTATGTGCGTGATTCAAGGAACCTGCAAAAGAAATATAAGATCCCTGCAGCCAAACTAAGGGATTAAGAGCGTGACGGTGGGCTGCACACTCTAAATATGGATAAATTGATGGATGAATACGGCTCAACTGGAGGAAATACGGCTCAACCTTTTGGATTGGAGCTAGTGGCTTGTGTTCATGTAACCAATTTTGAGAGCGCGAGCTCGTAGGTCGCTCATTTCCGTGTTTCGCGGCGTCGGCGTCGACGTAACTGCGCTAAATTAGCGGGAAACTTGACGTCACGTGTCCTCAACACCAGTTCCCCGCTAAGTTTAGTGGGAAATCAATTTCCGGCTAGATCTAGCGGGAAAATTAATGTCACACAACCTCACCACCAATTTAATTCTCCGCTAAATTTAGCGGGAAATTGAATAGGTGTGGAGGTAATGTGACGTTAATCTTCCCGCTAAATCTAGCGAGAAACTGAATTTGTTTATAGGTGGCGTGACACCAAGTCATGTGACGTCATTTTCCCCACTAAATTTAGCGGGGAAATTGAATTGGTGTCGAGGTCAGCGTGGCGTCAATTTTTCAGCTAAATTTAGCGGGGAAACTGTGGAGTGCAGGAGGAGGGTATCAGGAGAAGGAGGAGAGGAGGAGGAGGGTACGGAGGAGGAGGAGGGGCATACCCTCCCCTCCGTACCCTCTCCTCCTCTATATCTGCGCTCTGATCTCGCGTTACAGAGATTTGCAAACGTCTTTCATTTTTTATTAATTGCGCACTCAATATTTATTTATATGTAAGCATAATGTTAAAATATGTAATAGCGTAATTAATTAAAATTGAGATCCGCGCGAAGGTTTGATGTAGAGCAAACAGCAAAGCCAGCTGTGACCCACCTGGCGAATTGTTGGCTACAAGCGTTTTTAGGCTGTCTTGCATTCCTGTATTGCTACTATATGACGTTTGCAAGTACGGCCTCTGGGCGCCGCCATCTTGCTGCTGATATGGGTAGATCATCTGATAGTCAAGCATTGTTGAGGCGTACCCACGGCCTCCGCAATGCTTGACTATATCAGACGATCTACACCACACCATCAGCAAGAGGGCGGCGTCCAGAGGCCGTACTTGCAAAACGCAGGAACGGCGTATTACATTCACGCTTCTTGCATCGTGATTGGCTCTTGGCCGTTTTTATCGGCTCATGACGCAATCTGATTGGTTGCGGAGCGATAATGAGATGCACCAGGCTCGCCACGCCTCGCGTTCCCGTCAGTGCCTCTCGCAAGTGCCCCAACAGGAAGGCTGCGGCCATAATAGGGCGACTTAAATGAGCAGGCACAACTAAATCTGGGCCATGCTGTTTGTTAACAGCCGTCCGTTGACCTATACTCAGTTCACCCCTAAGCTGACAGTGCGCTGGGAGCTGCGCGCTCGCAGGAAAGATCAGCAGCCTCCCGTTTCACCACCTGATCCCGCTCTCTGCGCGGGGCGGGAGCGTGATCGCGCGGCAAAAGATAGACGTAATGACTGGTCCTAGAGTCACTGAATAGAATAGAATAGAATAGTCGTCACGAAATACGAAACTTTAAGATACGATTCCCAAGGAAAACGCGTGTCATGCCGCTAAGTGTCCGAGAAGAAGCGATCAGAAGCTGGCTGGCCACAAGATGGTGGCTAATTGCCTAGAGTTAGTCCGTTGCCGGCAAGGCACTAAAGAAAGCGAATGCGGAACTCTGACACAGCCTTCAGTGACACTAAGTGGTCCATATGAGCACGTAGCTTCCACCGCGCTGTCAGCTTAGAGGTGAATGGAGTTAGCACTGTGTCCCCGTTCCGAGACGCAACAAGACGCGTTCGCGGTGACGCCGCGTGGATCAACCACACTCTGTTCACACTCAGGTTGAGACTGCGGCCTTAGCTCCAAGTGCGAGCTTGCCCGCGCTCCGTGCTTTGAGAAGTGCCTTTCTAGGGCGAGCTCTGGTTTTCAGGAAGAACGTTTCAAAGCCGCGATATTGTTGCTCTTCGCGTCTTCGTATGCACTTTAGCTGCAAGTCTCGAAGCTTAAGGGTGAACTGCGAATATAGTGGTGATGACATTTGCGAGTAGAGAAGGAGCAGACCGTGCTTTATATGGAATTCTTTGTGTACATAGTTCGATAGACAAGCCAACTACTTTACTAGAGGGAATACATCATACTCCGCTCATTTGCATTAGACGGTGCGCCACCGCCCCAATTTCTCCCCTGGCGGTAGACGGCTCGCCGCGCCGGGAAAAAAAACGCATCTTTTTGCTCTAAAAATGCTTAGGAAACAAGCTATAACACATATGGAACAAACACTTGCATCGACCGAACGGCCCGCGGCGCGCCTTTCGCCACCGGCGGCGAATGCTTGATAACCGCGACTTCCATGGCAGTAGGTGGCGCCTCCCACCACTCCCAATTCAATGCGGAAAAACCCAAGGTTTCTGGTCATCCAGCCATTCAAACTGCGCCAAACCTGTCCGCGCCTAGGCCATTGTATTATTGGGGAGTAGGATGTATTCCCTCTTGTAAAGTATTTGGACAAGCCTCGTGAAGACAGGCCCACGGTTGCCATACTGCTGCCCCAAGAAAGCGTTTTCACAAGGTTGCCGGACTAGCTCCTGAAGAGCGGCATTCTTTGAGGCGCACATCAGCTGGAGACATCCGTTCCGGGGCATTTTAAATACGGAGGTAAGGAAGTCAAGGTAGCGCCAAAAAGGACGCTGCAATTACCCTTGCAGTTGCACGGTGATATCATGTTCCTCTGGTTGTCTATGCCCAAGCAGAAACGACACGCCTGCATCGACGGTTGGACAGGCGACACCGATTCGCTCCCGGTGGCAGGGTCTCGCCAGACGGTGTCGCTTTCTTCTTTGTCATCTTCGTCGTCCTTCCCAGCGACGTCTACCGACGTCCTTCCCAAAGTCTTCAGACTGGGTCTGCCCGGTGGCCAAGTAACAGCTAAAACAGGGCATCATAACAAAAAAGAAGAAAATATGAATAGGTTTTTTTAGATTTTCCTAAATACTTGGCTTATTAGATTTACCTGTACCAGCCTGCATCGGCGCAGAAAAGTGCAGGAGAATGTACTTCCGGTTGTGTTTTTAGGTGTGCTGCACTCGTAAATTGAAAAGGGCGGTGTGCACCAAGTGCAGCTGCTGCAGGAGGTGCGCGTAAATCTAACGCAGCAACTGTTTTCAGGTAATCCCTCTGCTTCCCTGAGCAAGGCTTTCTTCTTTTTGTTTTGTATCTTTGAAGCTGGAGTGATGCTCAAGCAGGACAGCGCCCATTGTTATCAAGTGTAAGAGACATTCGTTCGTTCTTAGTTCCATTCGCTAACTGTTACAGGAAACACGAGAGAAAATAGCGAACAGGGTTAACCTCCTGCACTCGCGGCCATAACGGTTGCTAAAAGGGGAGATTAAGCAAAACTCTTGTAAGACACTGTCTATATGTGGTTTCAAAGATGCCAGAATTTCTGACGAGTTCATTTTCTTTTTTTCGTACTTGGTTTGTTTTGGCGTCACCTAAGTTTATACATACTGGGTGAAAACCACGCAAAATGATCAGCTGATGGTAAGCGCTGAGTCCCGTCCCTTCTTGTTCTTCGCCCTTGTCCAGTTGCGCTGTTTTTACTTCAAGACTACACTACACACGCAGTGTAGTGGCTATCTGAATCTGCATCTGAACTCTACGTGCTCCAGGCTGCGGTGTGCAGTTACACTCAGCCATTGATATCACACACATACACGCACGCACAACTGTGTTAGAAGTCAGTACTGCATTTTGTTAATACGCCCACTCCACAACGATGCCAACGGAAAAGCGACATCGGCGCATTTTCGTTCTCAGACAGAACATTGACAACAACGTTTATCGCATTCGTTGGTGTGCCGAATGAGGACTTCCCGTCCACCTTTATGGCAGCCGTTTAACTCCAACAGCAAAAAAGAACAATAAAAACTGGCGATAAACTGGTGCTAACAGTATCGCACTACGATTACAATAGCGCTGCAAAACGACGCTAAGCTTGCCTGAAGCAGCACGTCCGGAGTCTCGGTCACCAAGGTCTTCATTCTGAACCAGGTCTGCCATGACCGCGACACGCAAACGTTGGGGGTCGTCTTACGTATAGGACGAGGGTTCAGATTGTGCCAGTACGAGGCTGCAGCCGGTTCTTTTCCAATATAAGCGCACTTCATCTTCTCAAGAACGCTCCATTGAGCCAATCTATATCAGAAAGCACGTGGAGCGAAAGCTCCCGCTGCGGAACCCGGAATCCTATACTCCGTTATCATACATAGCGTGCAACGCTGTCAAAGCTACAGGCGCGAGCGCGTGGCTTCATCTATGCGTCCCTGTTAGCGCGAGAACGCGTGCAGATGATCAACACAGATCAAGCCCCATGCTCGCGCTAAGAGCTTTGACAGCGTTGCACCTACTGAAACGTATGAGGACAGCGTAGCATAGGTTCAATCAACAACACCTAACAAGGCAAGACCTACACCCTTCTCCTCTATGGCGTCATCACTAGTGGATCCACGCAGCGCCGCCTAGTTTGCGTCAGCGTCGCCGCCGACGCGTCTTGCGGAGTCTCACAATGAGCGCGACGCTAGATCGCGGCGACGCCAAGACGGACGCGTCTGGCGCTTTGCGTCGACTCTCTTCAAGCTTCGGTGTGTTGGCCGCTAGGGGCGGGTCGGAGAGCCACAAACGATGACGTCATGCATGGGCCTTGCACTCTGGGTGACGTTGGTTCAATCCCCACCCCTAACCTTTTCGATCTGGAGGACTAGGTTGGACAGTTACATGTACATTTTAAAGAAGTGACGTATTGGCGTTTGATTGGTAGTTGCACCAATTAGACGCCAATACGTTACTTCCATGACCTTTCAAAACGTACAAGTAAATGTCCAACCAAGGTGCCCATGAGCTTTCCGATGAACATTGTACCGGCGTGCGGTCGTGTTTCACTACTGCGTGATGCACGTAAAGGGATGCTGAACCAAACATTGCAGTGTCTATTATAAGTGGCGCACGATCTTTCCACGAGCCAGCAGCCGCCGGTGTCGCGAGCACGCAACAAAATTGACGTCATCATATCCCCCATTTACGCCCATTCACGCCCATTCATCCATTCACGGGATATGATGATGACGTCAATTTCGTTGCGTGTCCCCGCGTAAACCTGCGGCTGCTGGCTCGTGGATAGATCGTGCGCCACTTATTATAGACACTGAAATGTTCGGTTCAGCATCCCTTAAAAAAAATGCTATGTAGTGATACTACGCTGTAGTGATACTGCACTGGCATAGCCTCCTCTATACGGAGAAAGCCTGGCACATCGACGGCGGAGCCATAGGGCGAGCGGCCGCAGAAAAAAGGAGAGGAGAAGCGCGCGAAGCGGTGACCAATATGGTAGCGCAGAGCAGAAAGGGCAGAGATAGACTGCGAGCGCTTGGGTCATGAGCGGCCGCTCGCGACCCACGCGCAACACCGAGCGAGCGCGTGCCTGGACGAATGGTTATCGCGCTTTGCTTTCGGGCGGAGACCCCAGGTTCGATTCCTGAAACCGGACGATCCTTTTATTTATTATTTCAATTAAGCGTTCTCGTAAGTTCGAGATATTTGTCGTCTGATCGAGTTACGAATGTCCTAGGCGCAAAACGTTCTACGCAGAATGTTCCAGAAACCCTCGTGGGTACAAACGGGGCTCCGCGTGGCGGTCCAGAAGCAGCCTCTGAGTGTAGCCTCGCTCTTGCGCTCGATCATTCTACTACACCGACCTTCGACGCCTGCGACGCTACCTCTTTGTATTTTTGTTTTGGGCACCAGATCACCTCTACAAAACGTTTAGTCTGCTACCGCACTAACCACTGATCTCTACTATAGGGGGCTGGATGGCGCTTAGCTGCTCTCCGAGCCTGGCGCAAGTGAAGCCACCGGAAGTTCGATGCTTGTCCCGGAAGTCGGGTGTGCGCTGGGCTTCCTAGTGCATTCAGTAGATATTTTGGACCATGCTTTTTTGTGTGTTTGATTGGGTTTTATTATTCGCGTTCTGGATTAAACTCGAGAATGAGGCATTTGAGCTTGGGACATATTCACACTTGATAAACTAGAATAACAAAATGTTTACATCGAATGGCTTCCCATGATACTTCTCGGGTATGCATGCGCTCTTACTGCGCAACAAGCAGGCTCTCTTGAGGGAACAAGCGAAAATCGAGAGCCCTCGACGCTTTTCGAACAAGCACTCGGAAGGGTTTACAAAGCCTGCCAAGCGCTCACTTCCGGGACAAGCTGCTTACTTCCGGTGGCTTCATACCTGTTTGCTGAATGCGCCATCCAGCCCCCTCTAGTGGAGATCAGTGGCACTAACCGCCTCTCGGCCTGTTTTTCCGTGACAATATTTCTCATTTAAAGCGTGTAACAATGATGTCTTACTCTGGCAGACTAAACTCACGCCGTCTACGTATATAACAATAATAATAATAATAATAATAGTAATAGCAATCTTTATTAACTTATTCTTAGAGTCAGGAGCAAGTTCCAGGTCTTGTCAAAGCAGTCGGCACTTCAGAGAATGTTGCTACTTGTAAGAAATACAGTGTCTTTTATCTAGGAACTTTACTCAGCATCAGTCAGGATACAACATACTCTGAGTCGAAAGACGAAGCAACAGTGAACTTGAACGCGCTGAACCTTGTGGTAGTGATGCTACACAAGGTCTCGGTGACAGTGTGAATTGACGTCGGTCGTCTGGCCATCGCACCGTCTCAAGCTGTTCAAATAAGTGGTCGGTTCTTGCACCTGGTCTGGAGATTGGTTGAACGTGCTTGGCTCTCTGCAAGCGCATGTGAGGAACAAGTGTAAAGTCTTGATTTTTCCATTGCTGATTAGAGAGCTGTGGTTGCTGCATGCTGGAACAAAAATGGTTTTGCAAAGTCAATATTCGAGTTAGTGGAATATCTGACGAATGATGGGTCAAGAGATTCTTCCCTGTGCTGAATGTACATATTGGACTGGCCGGATGACCAATCTGCGGATTAGAATGCATAGACCCAGCGGATGTGAATAAAATGTAATTTGTGAAAGGTCGTGTATTTTTTATTTAACAATATTGCAAGCCACCTGGAGGTGGCCAAGGCAAGAAAGTACATATTCTTCTGTTACAGAAAAAGAGGACGAAAAGCATGCTTTTGAGAAAGAAAAAGTGAATATTATTCGCAACTTTCACGACCTATAGGGGGCGCACTGGTGCCTATCAAAATGGCTGTCATCTGGATGATCGTCGTAGAACAACAGTACGAGGCTAGGTCTGCGACGCTTGAGTAACAGTACTTTTGCTACATACGAGCTGTATTAGAGCCTTAGTTTATTTTTTCACGTCAAGAAGGTGTAGGCAAGCACCTTTATTGTGAAGCCGATCATCCAGGAGCTAGGGAGCGCGATTCTCACACCGCGGTACCACCATCGCTGAAAGTTGCGAATTATACAAGCTGAAGTTTATTGCTATTAATCCCAGTTGTTTCGCTGCAAACGACATCAATAAAAAGAAGGAGTCTGTAAACTGAAGTCCACGAGGAAGGCAATGCAAATGTATCCCTGTAACCAGTAATGACTCTTGAAAAGTACCACAAATTGCGAAAAGGACCCAATAATACCTAAAAGAAGCACACACCACAAAACAGTTTCAACCCATTAAATTCTGTCAAATCGAAATGTAACCACAATAAGCAATTGCAGTTGAGGGGGCGTTCACATTCGCGGAGGCATTGGGATTCCTGATTGTAATGTTCGTCCTGTAACATGGGTTACGAGGCTTCTCACCTGCAGGCATATAAAACCGCACAGAAATCGAATGATTGTTGTGGGGCAATGAAGAAATAAACAATAATTTTATCAAGGTTACCAGTTATAGTACCTTTTTGCCAAATTGAAATATATGTTTTAAAAATGTGTACATTTTCTACATGAAAGCAATTGTAGGCTGCCTTAACAGCAGTACAAACTTGTTCACCTTCGTAATATAGCAACTGGAGAGGCGAGGCAAGCTTAACTATGTGGTAGATTGCAAACATACCAGAGGACGGGGAAAACAATTTCTCTCGAAAAAGTCACGCTCGACGAAATACAGCACCCATGTTATTTTGGCAAAAATCTGATTCTCAGCATATGAACGCGGCATGACAGAAAATCGTTCGTGCCAAAATGTACGCAATACGCTACCTGAACCTCAGCGAAAATTTGCAGGGGCCAGGCACCAGCTGTTCCCTGATGCATCGGCAGTGACAATTTGCGCGCCCGTGCGTGGTATTCCTTACATTCTGTTGACGCCGTCAATCACGGGGCCCATCTTCCAAGGATACTCCGGAATTTACGTAAACAGGACGTGACAGAGTGACCAAGTTCACGTAGTGCAACGGCCGAAATTTCCTCTACAACGCTCTCGACCTGTACGTGCACGCTTCCACAAAGGCGTTGTAAACAAGAAAAGCGTCCTGGCAACTACAATTCACTGATACGCGGCGAAATCAGGGCACCCCTTTACCTACCGATTACAGTGAACGCCAAGAAGCTGGTGGAAAGGACTGCGCCTCGAGCTCTGGTATATCCAGACAATACAAGGAAACATCAACGGCCGGGTCATCGAAAACATGTAACGTGTACATACCTCGAAACTGTGCCGAAGAGGTGGAATGCTCGGACAAAGACGCCAACGGCCAGCTATACGTACTGAAGTCCCCTGTGACTAAATTTCAGAACGCGAAGGGGCACTTTTAAACCTGTAGCAGACGATACCGTTGATACACCCGTAGCAGACGAAATAGTCGGCGAGCGCGGGCAGCGCGAACGACCAGCTGAGCAGCGGAGTCATACTACAGAACTGCAGGTAAGATCGCGTGACCTGTTGCCGGCGTGGGATTGGCTCCGGCCACACGTAGCTCTAGGTGCGCTCGGATGGAAGCTGAAACGAAATATAACCATTTGGCTACGGTATTGTAAATAGGATCAAATAAGGGATGCTGCTATTCCCCGAATACCATATCGCTCTAGTTTTTGCATGAAAAGTTCGTGATCAATATGGTCGAAGGCTTTTGTTAAGTCTACAAACAGACTTCAGACTAGATTTCTTTTTCTAATTCAGATAGAATAAGCTCTTTCTGCGCAAGTAGAGAAAGATCGGTACTGAGGTTTTTACGAAACCCATACTGGGAGTCAATTAGCAGGTGATCTTTTGTTTCCAATGTATTAAATCGTTTAAGAATAACGTTTTAGAATGTCTTTGAGAGTCTTGGCAGAATGGATACTGGTATGTAGTTTCCATTCCCTGTCACTTTTCTTAAAAAGCAGTGTGACCCGCGCAACCGGCATTTTTATCGGAGCGACCGCCTAAGGCATATATTAAAAATATGCGCTATACATGGTGCAAGAGAGAAAACGGCATGTTTAAAAGGCCTTTCCTGCATACTATCAATACCTTCAGCATTGCTATTTTTTCTAATTTTTAATTATATCGATACCTTCACCTGCAGGTTCAAGAAAAATTTAGTTATTATCGTGTGAAACACGTCTAAAGGTCGGTATTTAACGTTAGTTTGTCAACAAGGTTTGCAAAATAATTATTAAAGCTATCTGCGCGGCCACATACGTTGGCGAAACAAAGAACTTTACATAGAGAACTCGTTAACATTAACGAGAATTCGTTAACGTTAACGTTAACAGCCCGGTCACTAAGCACTGCGACGTCAAGGACCATCGTATTGACTTTGACAACGCACGCATCATTGACGTTGAGACAAATCCCCGAAAGAGACTGTTTCTCGAATCCTGGCATATTCAGTCAATTCCAAAGAACATTAATCGGTCTCTCAGAGTCGGTCTCTCACAGAACATTAATCGGTCTCCCAAATCTCCATCCGGACATGCAAACGGGCTTCGTCACTTAATTGAAAGGTAGAGCCGCAGAAGAAGAAGAAGACCAGATACCCACCGTGGAAGAAAAAGAAAAGGACACTGCTCCTCAACGGCCATAGGCCTCCTGCGCTGAAGCTTTGAGCAAACTGTAGCGCCCTCGTTTTGGGTAGTACAAGCTCACCTGATTGAGCCTCGCACTACTTATGGCACGTTGGTCGAGCGTTTTTAATTCTGCCTGGTGCTGAAGAACGAAAAACACCCTTGGACGCCAAAAATCGGCCAGACTGAACGCCGCAAGACAATCAAAACTGCCAAATTCATGAGACTACCGCTAGGGTACGCGTCTCTTATCTCTGGGCGGTGACGTCGAAACACCTGTGTCGCGACGCTTTCATTTTCTTTTTCTTTGTCATGTCTACTTTGGAACGCGTGAAACGGCATCTCATGGCTCGCGCTCTTAGCGTCTTAGCTTTGACGGCGTTCGGATTTTTGTTGTTTCTTTGTACTTTCCTCGTGATCTCGCGCTCCGCACCAGAGCAGGCACGCTTCTGCATGCCTGACAGTTTGAGACGCTCAGGTTTGTACTACCCAAAACAAGGCCTAACAAGTCCCTTTTCGCAGCACCCCCTGGGCAACGCAGGAGGCCCATAGCCGCAGTCGCCCCTGAAGCAGAAGGCCCAATCGGCTTCGAAACGTAGGGTCCCCATAAAAGGGCTTGGTTGGTGTTTGAACTCTTTAATAATTAATTACTCCCAACAAGACAGATCTCTCTTATATGTTTACTTTTAAGTTTTTATGAAGACAAATTGAAATGTCTTTTGACAAACTGTACTCCGTTCGCCTTTAAGCGCGAGCTTTCTGTCCTTGCTATACTCCGTTCACCCTTTAGGTTGAGACTATACTGCGTTTCAGCTTAGGTCCGACCGCGGATCGATGTTATGAGCCGAAGGGCCAATCAAACAGCGAAAGAGGCACAACGTCATGGCGTGCTCTCTGCAGTTGATAGGACCAGCCGCTGTTCGCCGTCTCTCTGTGCGTGCTCCTTCGCCGGCTAGTCCTATCAAGCGCAAAGAGCACGCCATGACGTTGCACTTTATACGTTGTTTGATTGGCCTTTCGGCTCATAACATCGGCCGCGCTCGGACCTAAGGTGAAACGAAGTATAGAAACTCCGCCTTCAGCCCGATCTTTCTGCTCCTTGCTAACACAACTGTGAACGCGCGCAGGCAAGCACAGCCAAATCACTGCGGAAGCCAGCGAGCTCGCGCTGAAGGCGGAACTTCTAGTCTCAGCTTAAAGGGGTACGGAAACAAAATGCCGTGAGTACGAGCTCTCTGACCCTCGGTTCGAAGTCGGCAAGCAGGAAGTGCAAGGCGTGTCGCGCTCGTGACGTCAATAGTCCTCGCACGGTCCATGGTACTGTAGTTGCGAGCCTTGCCGCTTGGTGGCGTAAAAGCGAGACAATCTCGCCTAGTAGTAATATCCGAGGACTGTACCAGACTGTACGCCCTTGCCAGTGGCATCATTTGCGGCCATGCCGGTATTTGATGTGCCACAAGTGTTCGCTTCACCGTGTTAGTTTCCCACCGCAGAAGCAGTTGCTCGAGGGAACCATTAAGTAGAAATAACCGTCAGTATCCAGCAATGGCGTATGATTGGATCAAGTTCCTACCTAACGTCTGCAAAGAACGGCGATCTCGATGGTATGGAATGCACTTTGCAGAAGCACTGTGGAGCTGAGACTGCAGCCACTGCCAAAACGACGAAAGCTCGAAGTCGCTGCTTTGAAGCGTTGTTCCGCAGAACGATTGAGCGCTCGCGCTAAAGATGCATGATCCAGGCCAGGAGCGCGGGCTAGCTCGCGCTTGTAGCTTTGGCTACAGTCTCAGCATCAGTGTCACGGAGTAAGACGAAGAGACGATAAATTATGAAGTGAAAAGAAGGGTTTAATCGGCGAACTTGTGCCGAACAAAATAAAGAACGCGCGTCGATACAGCAGAAAAGCAGGCGGTGATTTGGCGGTGTAGCAGGAAGCGACAGTGAGACTGACTCGACAAAGTCACAGGCAGCTCCTTATATAGTGTGCGTCGGCATCGGGAAATTTCGGTTCAGAAGGGTCGAGCATCGAGTGTTCGGGGTGAGAAGGAACAGGCATTTTCGAGAACAAAACACTAGGGCGAAATGATAAAAGTTACGTCCAGAGTAACAATAAACGCGGATCTTGTAGAATAACGTGACCGGGCGCTGCATGCTCGGCCCTGCGCGCGGCAATATGACCGTTCTCCACCAAGTCATATTCGGGACTAATACCCCTGTCAGACGGGCTAGTATAGTGCCAAAACAAGCGAGTGCACTTCGCCTTTAGTGTCATTTCTGTATGTGTGCCACACGGCTCCTTCCTGAGGAACACACTTGGCTTGGAGGGAGTTTGACGAACTCACTTCGCTCGATCGAGTGCGTGGCATCAATAGGAGTGTTTCAACAGTAAAACATAGCAACACGGAAACCGAAAGGGTGGCGGAAGTTTTATTTTATAAAGAAAAAAAATTCGTGAAAGAGACGACATGTAGAAGAGTGGCATTGCAAAGAAATAGTGGTTTGTACTTGAAGTTTAGGCTGATCGGAATCAAGATTAGCGCAGCGGTGAATTGATAAAAGACGACGACAAAGACAGTCATTCATGGCTATCTTGGTTAGCAGAGAATGATAGAGCCTACTTTTGTTTCAGCATGTAACTATTCGAGACAACACGATAATTATGATCTGATTAGGCAGTGTCAGGGCCTCCTCGTAGACTTCCGTGGAACGAAGCGAAACGCCAAAGTTGGATATGCTTCGTTCTTTATCTTGGCTTACGATGATCAATCAGAATCATCCAATTGGCGTAAAAATTGTTCATTAATGTAACGTTGTTTTAGAGCACAGCCGTTTCTGAGTTGAGCGGTATCGGCGTAACCGCGCGTTGCATTAAGGGCTGTTTCCCAAAATGACGTCACACGTGACGTCACGTGTGTCGTCACGTGTGACGTCACGAGGGTAACATTTTCCCGCTAAATTTTGTGGTAAAAGTTTTTCCTAAGTTTGGCGGAAAATTTTTCCGCTAAATTTAGAGGAAAAGTTTACCCGTGTGACGTCACGTGACGTAACACTTAAAATTTCAAAGGACGTGTCATGTGACGTCACACGTCGATTCAGGGGGAAAATTTCCTGGCTAAATTTAGCGGGGAATATAGCGAAATGGTTACGCTAAGTGGGATGGGAACAGGAGAGGAGGATGGGAGAGTACGGAGGGGGAGCAGCTGGCATACCCTCCCCTTCGTACCCTTCCTCCCTCCTCCTCAAGAGCTCCATTACAGAGAATTGTAAACGTATAATTTTTTTAACGTGTCTTTATTAAGGGGAATCGGTGGCCGAGTGGGCTAGCGCCCACCAGATCGGAGTACGTGGAGAGAAAGCTCGCGCTGGAGAACCTAGTGATCCTGAGCTCCATCCCAAGCTCCTGCCTGAAGAACACACTTCCAATGAAGTGAGTTCGGGGAGCACACTACGCTCTCTCCGGTAGACCGAGTGTGTAATCTCGATAGCAGTGTTCAAGGAGTAAAAATAATAGAATAAATTAACGCTGCGTAAAATTAGTATTATTTTGATAGAAGCAATATTAGATGCGCACTTGTTTTCTGTTGGCAGGAAAGTAGTGCATAGTAGAAAAACAAGCGGCTAATCTAGTTTCCAGCCTTGGCCCCTGCGCGACGGCCAGCGACGGCCAGGAGGCACCTGCAAGACTCCACCAGAAATCTGAAGATGGCAGGAGAGACGCGAAAGGCTTGCTTGAAATTGAACTGGCCCAAATGGGGCAAAGTGTCTTCGAACCAGCGTTCGTTCCTCTGGAAAGTCCACCGTTCTAAACGGATCACGGGTAGGCTGTCGGTAATGAGAGCGGCTATGGTGAAGGCATTGGCCTGCAGCTGCTGATCGATGTCACTTGAAATTCTTGCCTGTGCGTCGGCATCCAGGTCCAGCTGCTTCTAATCTGAAAAGCGTTGGGTTCTCACGAAGAAAAGTGCCCCAACCACGCGCTTCCACTGTCCAACATCGCGGATATCGCCCTCCAGCTCGTCCTCCACACACTCCATGATGTTTCGTTGTGGCGAGTGGAGAGTGGCCGAGTGGCTCCTGCACACCATGCTCGGAGCACGCGGAGTGAAAGCTCGCGCTGCAGAACCCAGGAATCCTGGGTTCAATCCCTACTTCTGATCGTTTCGATCTATACTCCGTTTCACCTTATGTTGTACCGCAAACAAGGCTAGAAGCGCGAGCTCATAGCGTTGGGAGCTGCTCTTAAGTCATGAGAGCTTGTGCCACCGAGATGTGCCCTAGAGCAAGGAGCTCGCGCTTGTAGCCTTTCCTGCGGTACATCATAAGGTGAAACAGAGTATAGATGAGCGTCGTACCGGCGTGCGGACGTGTATCACTGGCTTGTAAGGGCTGATCGTAATGATCAAATTGGATTTAAATTTGGATTAAAGCTCGTGACTTTGCGCAACAATGTGTGGTAATGTGTTTCTAATAAGACGACAAAGTTATTTATGAAAAAATGTGTATGCACTGTAATAGTTTGCGTGCCCATTACTTACCCATCGTTATTGCCATCATTTTGGAGTGACACTAAGTTTTCCCGTGTAGCACCAACACACTTGGAGTGTGTTCCGAAGGGTTGAAGTGCACTCGCTTGTAGTGACACTAAACTAGCCCGTCTGGCAGGGGTATAAGTAACTCCATGGGAGAGCCATTCTGCCACGAACTGGCGCTGCTTCTTATGAACTCATGACGTAGGCATTAAAACGGAGATTCACAAACCGCCACCAGACACAATTTTGAAATCTCTCCATTCGTTTTAAAATTAGTTTTCTTGACTTCTCTGCCTGCAGCTCAGAAACACTAGTCTAGGCTAGTGTCTCTGGACGCCCAGCACAACACGTATCACATCTAAACAAAGAAATAAAATGCCAACATTTCGTTTCCGTACCCCTTGAGACTGCAGCCAACACTACAAGCACGAGAGCTCGAGGTCGCTGCTTTCAAGCGTCTTTCCTCAGAACGAGCACGCGCGCTAGAAATGCTCGTCTGAAAGCCAGGAGCGCGGGTTAGCTCGCGCTTGTAGATTTGGCTTCATTCTCAGCTTAAAGGGACACTGCAAAGGAAGATGGGACACGTATTTTGTAAAATAAAATTTCCACAAAAACAATTTTTTTTTGCGCGCGACATTTACGCCGTGCATGTTTACAAGGTGCTTACATGTCTCATTGTCTAGAAAGATGATTGTCGTGTGAAAGGATCGTTGTAAATTTGTATCTCTGCATCGTTATAGTGTTTTAAATGACTAATTTTTATGTCTGAGAAGCAAATAATCAAAAGAGTCGTTATTGCTTTCAAATGCATTCTAAGGTTGCTTCTCCCGCTTTGGTTTGAAACGTTAACAAAAATGGCTACCGGCGTCTGCGGAGTGCTGAGCGCGTTGGCTGAACAAGGAAGCTCGTTGAGGCCGTCATTTTTTATGAGTGCGAGTGGTTTTGAGTTTACAGAGGTGTTTAGAGAAAGATCTCAACCAACACAGTTTGCAACAAACAACTGCCGCAAGTACATGCCTTCGGAAGCGCTGTGTGGATGCTTGTTCTCGTAGCGGGAATGGACTAAGCCTAGCCTCCCATATCAACTATATATTTCGTTACACCTTGCTACATTTATTTCTTTGCGCGTGTTGAGGCTGAAGAAAGATGTTGGTTTCCGTACAAACGCGGCCCCGCTGCTCTGTGAATTGTACAACCGTCGGGATTGCAACCATAGTTTTAACACCGAGAAGATACCTACACAGGTAAGAATTTACGAGCCATTTAGATGTAGGCAATGGGGCGTTCGGCTCGCATCGTGGTTGTCTAGGTATGTTCCCGGCATTGCGTGTCGAAAGGAGGGCTCTCAAGTCTCGCATGTGCACCTGGGGGCTATGTTGCGCTTTTGGACTCCCAGGAGACTAGGAAGAGGGAAGTGACGTCAACAACGCTCTTTGGATGTTGATTGGTGGAGTCGCTGATGACGGTGAGTTTCGCGATGCGAGATACGTTCATTCACACCTACGTCACTTCCCTCTTCCTAGTCTCCTGGGAGTCCAAAAGCGCAACATAGCCCCTGGCCTACCAAAGCGAACATTTTTACTTCGCGTTTTAATTGTGCGTCATGACGCTTACCCACCTTGCTCGGAAATGCATTGTGAAAAAAAAAAAGCTATAAAGATTACAAAATTATTTTGTTGATTTCTTTAGTTCTCTTAGTTGCTTATTACGGACATCGATTTACGCTAAAAGGCTCTTGTATTGGACCGTGGTTCGTGCATAATGAAACGCTAGAACGCCGCTCTCGTGCACGGTCGCGTCTTCTGAGCGTTGCAGAAGTTTGTAGACGGCTAATGAATAGCAGACGGACGGAGGCGAAAATGGACTTTGACACGCAGCTTTCCTGTCCGTTTCTCAGGGAATTGCAGACGACGATAGACGGCGGTGAAATAGCAGACGTTGCCGGAGGCTGCCGCGCATCTGCTCGCAGGACTAGCAAGCGGTGTTAGACTTCCACACTAGACACACCTGATGACGCAAAGGGAGACACTGCGCTTGTTAGCCTGTTCAGTCGAGCAGCCAAGCCAGTACAGTAGTAATGGGCCGAGCCACTGATCTGTGAGTGGAGCTTAGAGCGAGCTGTGACCTCCACCTGAATTGGGTCTAACGGCGTAATTATTACGCAAAAAAGAAAAATCGTGGAAAAGTTAGTTACAAAAAATTGTGTCCGGTCTATACCCTTTAAAAAAAAACTTTTTTTTTCTTGTCGTGTTTTTTTTTTTTTTTTGAGGGTGAACGTAATATAGGTACAGCGTTCTAGAGGGTGTAGTGGCAAGAGCATCGCTCGCTTACAATGGGCCGCGTGAAGACGGCGAACGTAGATGCCACGAGTGGCGCTGGAATAGACCTATTGCTGTCTTACCCAAGCATCAAGGAGAATGCAGGGATTGGTGTTCCACGCGCCACACGTGCTGGCCTCAGCAGTAGTAACTTTTCCAAAGCAAAAACCTAAAACAAATGGCATCTTGCACGCGCGTTCGTCAATGCTTTCTTTTGGTTATTTACTTGGAATCTTTTATACAGGAAAGGCGTGCGCGTGTGGCGCGTGGAACACCAATCCCTGCATTCTCCTTGATGCTTGGGTAAGACAGCAAATGGTCTATTCTGTGCCCTAGGAGAATTTCTGGCAGATGGCAGATGTGCGATGAGCGAAGAAGACGACGAGGCTGACGGGGGCACGTTCCTGTAGCAATATCTATACTCTGTTTCCACCTTGTGTCGTACCGCAAGAAAGGCTACAAGCGCGAGCTCCTTGCTCTAGGCCACATCTCGGCGGCACGAGGATCTCGTGCACCAAGGGCAGCTGCCAACTCTACGAGCTCGCGCTTATAGCCTTCGCTGCGGTACAACATAAGGTGAAATAAAGTATAGGAAGGACGAGACGAGACCATGTCCGCTGGGCTCTATTAGCGGCAAGATGTTTTGGTGGCGCCCTCCCATGGCTCCCTTTCGTGACGTCATTACATTACGAACAACAAGTTCGATGGTGTTTGCAATGAGCATTGTGGAGGCTTGAAATCGCTACCCTCTCAAAGCGACACTGCCAACACCATCAAAATTAGAGCTCTTACATTCATCTTATTTTCGTCGATGAGAAGTCCTTTCCTGACGTCATAGTCAGCATTCGGCCAATCATGGCCGGCCGACCACAGCGACGCTTTCGGTCGCGCACGTCGCCAATACTTCGTTTCAGCTTGGGTCCAGACGCAGCCGATGCTACGAGCGCGAGCGTGTGGCCCTGAACAGTGCTTGCATTGCACGAGCGCGCGTGCTTGGCAGGGACGCTGAAAGCCCGGAGCTCGCGCTTGTAGCATCGCCTGCGTCTGGACCCAAGCTGAAACGAAGTATAGACATGAAGCGTGTGTGTCGCCGGCGCTTCGTTCTTCTATATGCAAGCCTCTTGCCACAGTTCCTAGGGCTCAGGACAGCAGCGCTACGGTGTCATCTACGCGCAAAATCTTCACGCGGTGGCCGCCGCTCTTGCCACTACAACTCTCTAGAACACTGTAATATAGGGGCTATTCACTGGACGCCATGTTAGCCATGTTTGAGGTCGATGTTTAGAGCGCATGCTCAGAGCAAGCTCACATGAATAGGCTGCTAAGAGCGGCAATCTTGATGGTGGGAAAGGCACGTTGCAGAACTCTGGAAGCTCGCCGCCAGCACGCGCTCAGCAGTCGCGAAAACAGCTGAAGGCCTTTCCAACGTTTGCGCGATCTTCACAATCCAGCACGTGCTTGTTCGTCGCTTTGGAAAGCGACCAAAGCACGCGCCATACGCACGAACACTAATAATGGCACCGGCCACACGCTATTTTTTGGAAAGGTTTATTACCGGCGAGATGTCTTGGTGGCGCCCTCTCATGGTTCCCTCTCGTCACGTCACTACCTTGCAAAGAACAAGTTCGATGGTGTTTGTAATTAGCATGGTGGAAACTTGAAATCACTGCGCTCTCAAAGCAACACTGCCAGCACCGTCAAAATTAAAGTTCTTACATTCGTCTTATTTCCGTCGATGACAAATCACTTGCTGAAGCCAAAGTTAGCATTCGATCATTCGTGGCAAGCCGACCACAACGACGCCTTTGATCGCGCGCATCACCAATAGTACAACAACTCTACTTACACCTTTCTTATCAGACATAAGTGCAGTTCTGACATAAGTGTGAACTCGCTCGGAGCATGCGCAATGAAAAATATACCCAAGTATGGCGCTCAGTGAACTCACACTTACCTCAATTATGTCATAGGAGAAAAAAAGCAGGAAAAATGTAGGGAGAGTATGCTGCTTTTGGTGAGAGGGTGGCCAGTCAAATCATGTCCGGGTTTTATACGCCTATCAATAGAGAAGAATAATCTCAAGTCTGAATTTAATAAAAAAATATATCGTACCTTTTTTGTGACATTTACCTTGAATCTTGGGATCATCCAAGTCGCAATTGAACACTCTGTTCAATCCGTAAATGAGAGGTCCATGGACACACGAATTGAGCGTTGTTTATTTTGCTCATGTATTTCAGATCCCAAAACCGGCAAGGCCACCGAAATATTTTTCGTTAAACGTGACGTGAACCGACGAAACCGCTGATGTCATTTGTGGCGGCGCCATTATCCGCTGATGTCATCTGTGGCGGCGCCATTACCCGCTGATGTCATCTGTGGCGGCGCCCTTGATGGTAACCATCAAGGGCGTCTCATGGACCTCCAGCCCTACCCGTCAACACGGAGTCTACGAACGCTTAGTCGGTGTGCTTTCTGTCCGGATTCTTGCCAAACAGGCCCACGCGAATCCGTGGCAGGATCTTCTGCGAAACGAGGTCAAGCCTGCTCTCCAGCGTGTTGACGATCCTGACCTTGCCCTTCATGGAGGACATCTCCACGCCTCCCGTGGACGATTCCGGCAAGAAGTTGTCCTTATCGAGCGTCACGTTGGCCTGAATGCCCGTCTTCTTCTTGAAGACCTTCGAGGCCACCTCTATGGCCGCCTGCACCAGTCTGCCGTCCTTGCGGCGGCAGACCACGGTCACGTTCTGATCCAGGAGCCGATATAAACCCTGGACACCGGCGACCAATGTGAGAGATCTGACCTCCAAAAGAACCCTGCCCTTTGCAATTCAACACACGGATGCATAAAATGGCTCCTGGAAGCATCAGACTTACAGCAGACGCATCGCTAAGAGAATTGGCCGAGTCTCTTTCCCTCTCAGCGAAGTCTCTCAGCGAAACGACGACTGCAACTCTCAGGGTTCCAAGAGGTTCTTTCTTAATTTCTTCCGATCAGCTTCGGCTGCCTGCTTCACTTGTTTGGACATCGAACTGGTGGAGAAGATTATCAGCCGCAATTATCCCATTACCATTGGACAACCTATTACAGTTCATTATGGACCCGTAATCTGTTGCAACAGAAAGTTGCGATCACACTGCGTGCAAAATACAGTTTTCAGACACTGTCCTAGGCGTGTTCCTTCCTTGCACAAAATTCCTGTCAGGTTGGTCGTACAAAAAGAATATTCAAACGATCACATGAAGTGTGCTGCGATTAACGGCGGTAGCTGCTGTACTGTGGAAAGGCATGTTGAAGGAGATTTGCTTCCAGCCAGTGAGCTGTACAGTATTTGAAAAGGGTTCTTTGCTTTCGGTGGAATTGATGCAAAGGAGACGCGTGTGAGGAGATGTGTGTTTTGGTAGAACGACTGCGCAAGATGTTGCATGCGTTAAAAAAAAAAAAACTCGAAGACATGTTTTTTTGTTGTTTTGTTTTGTGGCTGAAACGCTTTTTTAGACGGGGGAAGGGAGGTGTGACTGGCGCCCGTGAGAAGAAGCGCAAGTATGTACGCGAGCTGTTGTGCGCCTGTACAGAACAGCTCGCGCACATACTTTGGGCGGCGGCAGTGGGGAGGCGAGGGAGCGTTTCCGAACAGTGCGACCACGTGGGTATATCGCAACGGCTGCTGCCGGAGGGGTTTGCGGTGGGGAGGGGGGGGGGCGTTTTTTCTGCGATCACATAGGTTTTTTGGAACAGCTAATAGCAGAGGCCTACAGGGTTGAAGGGGGGGAGGGGGGAGGGAGGGAGAGCCTTGCCGTGTGTGAAGAACGACGGGGAGAGAGAGAGCAGTTCCGATGCTATAGAGTGGGGTTTTGCGTTAGTACATCAGACATTTGATCAGGAAAGGCAACTAGCATCTACCGCTGTGAAACTGTCTGTATAAATACGTATGATTCAAACATGCTCCGAACACGGTTGAGGCGTTGTCCGCGTATAATTCTCGTCCTCGTGTCTGCGGAGAAACTCCGTGTCTTTTGTATTACGCATGAACAGTGTGATCGCGGCTTAAGAGCTGCAGGAGAGGCACCGCCCACAAAAATAAGGACCATGCAAGGCTCAACTCGCTGAGCCGCGCTGGGCATTCGGTGAAACTTCGTTTGTGGGGGCGCCAATGCTAAAATAAAAAGACAACCATGTGACGCTGACCAGTATTCCTCTATACCGTGACCTTAATAGTGCGTTTTAGTGAGGGGAGTAATGACCCGATTTCTATGGAAATGTGAGGACAGATCCTCCCCTGCAGTTCTTACGTTGTTACAGACGGACGAGGTCAAGACAGCGATAGCTAGAGTACAAATCACCCTATACATAACCTGCATCACTTTCGGTCTCTCCTAGAAAAGAGCTGCTATCCAACACGTGGCCCACCTATACCCCTCCGAGCGAGGTCACAGCCTAAATACAGTCATGTCTCGTTAATATGGACCCCGTTAATATGGATACTCCGCTATATGAACAGCACTTTCAGGGATAAACTGGCAAATAGATACATTTTTGTCTCGTTATTATGGACAACTCACGTTATGGACGATTTTTTTGGGAACGGAGGTGTCCATATTAACGAGACATCACTGTACTTCGTTTCACTTTGAGTCTAGACTCATCCGACTCTACGAGCTGACGGGACCAGTCAGCCAGCGTCAAAAGCGCACCATCATGGTGTTCGTCATGTTTCTGTACTGGTTTTGTCATCGCTGAACCAATCATAAACAGAAAAGGCCCAGTGACTTGCACTTTTGGCGGTGATTAATTGGTGTATTACCTCGTAGCGCCGGCTGCGTCTGGACTTAATCTGAAACGAAGTATAAAAGACAAATACGCGCGCTTACACACCACACACAAAAACTGTAAAGTCATAGCGCATTCTCTGCGCTCAATTGAATGAGCTGGGAGGCGAGCAATGTACAGAAAGACGGCGAACCGGGGGGGGGGGGGGGCACGCAATGCGAGTGACGTTGCGCTTTTGGCACTGGTGGGCCTCTCGGCTCGGAATACCATCGGCTGCGCTTGGACTCCAGGCCGGCTTGCTAGAACAGCATCTCAGCCGAGACTGGGTGAAAGAAAGCACTGCAAAGGCTGGGGCGTGCGAGCGTCCTTAGACGTGGTTTGATTCCCGCTCAGCTCGTGCACCTTGGCTTTGGCAGTGCTTTCTTTCACCCAGTCTCAGTTGAGACGCAGAACCCAAGGATCCTGGATGGAATCCAGGATCCTTGGGTTCTGCAGCGCGAGCTTTCGCAACACGTGCTTCGAGCTGAGGTAAGCTTGCCCACTCGGCCGTCGATCCCCCCTCCACCCTTAATGGAGTGTCCATTGATAAGATTGCGTGTTCCATTGTAATGTCTACCCACCTGGAGGACGAGTCTCTCCAGAAACGGTCTGTACCGCTTCTCCTGTCCCGTGATGACGCCCAGGTTTGCCTTGGCCTCGGCTAGGACACGGCGCACGTGCTCGTTCATGGCGTTCAGGAGGCGCAACCTGGCGGCGTTCTTGACGTGAGAGCTCTGGATCTTACGCATGCGCTCCACCTGCTTCTCTTTCTTGGCGTAGAAGTCCATGATGTGGATGCGCTGCTCCTGGACCAGGCGGCCCTTTTCCGTGTTGAACTCTTCCTCGGCCTTGGCGTCGATCTCTTCCACCTTGGCCGAGGGATAGCGGTCTCGTTTTATCGGGTTGAATAAACTTCCTACACGCCATCTCAACGATTACTAAAAGGCGCGCTCTATAAGCTGCGCTAGAGTACTAGGGCAGCATTCCCTAGTTCTCTTATGTGTGCCGTCATTTCGGAGCTTAGAGCAGAGCGTGCGCCATAGTTCCCACTAGATTCTTAGGACTTCCTGTTTTCCTTCACCTGAGTTTCCCTTCACCTGAGACTTCCTTCATCTGAGTTTTAGATACGCTGTCGCGAAGCTCGGGCAATGTCGTTCCGCTCAGTCGCAGAGTAATTTAACATTTCTGCGGTGCTTAAAACGTTTGCTGCGATTTATAGTGAAGCTTCGGGTGACTTGCAACCATACTTTTAAGCACCTTTTAAGACTAGACGGCGCAAGCTACAGTCCGTTATAGAGGGTATACAGCCGCTAGCATCTATTCATCCATCCATCCGATGGCTAAAGAGTCGTTACTCCGTAACGCAGCTTATTTAGTGGCTCTATCTAGAAACTGCCGGGGGTGTTTTTCGTGATGATTGGGCATCGCTCACGCGCATAAACTGAAAAGGAGAATGAGTGTGCCAAGTCAACGAGTCGACAGAATGTTGCCGGAGTTTGCTACCTTCTCGTTGGCCTCCTGCTCGATGAAGGCGAGCATGTGCTTGATCGGCTTGGTCACGTCGATCTCGCTGGAGCCCCCGGCTCTTCCTCGATCCGCCATAGTGGAGTCAGTGAGACTGCAGCGGGACTTGCCGGTAGAACCTGCGCTTCGACTTCCTTCTCTTCGTTTTCTATCGCCTCCTTCGTTTCATAGAAAACACGGCGACGTTCGAAGCACGTGGATCAGGTGTCCGAAAAGCTCTTAGTCTTCCTTTCTAAAGAGATTGCCCGGTCCAATTTTGTATTCGAGAAAACAATTGAACATCATTGTTATTGCCTCGAGACACATCGTACGTGCAATATCTGAATTTTATATGCCCCTCTGCATGAGTAATTGAATTTATACTGCTGCAATCGCATCCTAGCGTAGACACTGCTTTCGTTGGCAACATTGAAGCTCTGACGTCACACACCACAAAGCGAGCATTTCCGTCTCGTCGTTTGCCTGCGAGTGAACTCCGCAGCTTGCTTCGATTTTGTTGTTGCGCTAGACTTGTTTCGTGGATGGGTGAGATTTCTGTTGCGCGGCTGGGTGCCACAACCACCGGGCAGCACATCCGAGCCAGGACGTGACGTTCCACACTTTTCCGCAAGACGTGCAGTGACGAGCAAAATGGATCGTCGCCGCACGTAGGGACTGGGTTACCGTCAAAATCGAGATTCCGCTTGTGCAGCAATCATCTCACATAACAGAGTTACGAGCTGAGCTCTAAGCGGACAGAAGGCTGGTAAGCTGAGGTGTGGTGCAGTGCCAAAGATATTCAACTACGTCCATCCCCTCCTCGCCCAAATCGGATCAATCAGTTTTTGATTATGCAGCGAAACCGAAACCAACAGCTAGGCCATCTGGAAACAATGCCAAAAGTTGTATTTAGCGCGCGTGCAGCTCGATTCCGTTTGACCCGGGTGTGAAAAAGGAGCGTGGCTACGATTCATCAAACTCGTCGTTCAAGTCAAGTGACGGCATGCATTTGAACGATTCGCCGTTTGCCTTCGACCCGCGGACATTGCCTCCGAGGGAATGACCAGCAGCCTCATCACCGATCCAGTGGATTCGCCCGTATGTGTACCCAGACGCCGCTTCGTGTACCTAGGTGCCGCTTCTGAGGCAAAATCTGCATTCTTTGCTTTGCAAGCGCTCCTAGTTCGATCGGTGGGCGTCGCGAAACTGCATACGTTTCTTCGAAGATCGTGGCTGTTTTCGAGTAATGTCCAGCTAAAAAGCTTGACTTCTTTTGCACACGCTTGGTAGCTGCATTAAAAGAAACGTATTTAAGTAGGGTACAGTCCAGGAGACTATATAATTCGAAACAAAATGCAAAACATCCATCGATCAGCGCTTGTTATGCGGACCATCTGACAATTCTTTGTGTTTTGTGACGTCACGCAGCAGCTACGGATGTCAGCCATTGACACTGGCGAAATTCAGGGTGCAGTATCGTACATACGCTCATGAACGGTTTAATTAATAAGGGGAGATCCTGGCGTTGCATTATGGGCCCGGTGGACTGTGCTGTGCAAACCTGATATTGCCGGGAGCGCAGCTGACCAAGCAGGCAGCGCGCTCGTGGCGTAACGGTTATCGCGCGTGCCTTCCACGCAGAAAGCCAGAGTTCGATTCCTCGCCGCGGGTACGCATTTTTGTTGACTCTTATGAAATGTTCTGGTAAATTCGAGAACCGTGTTGCTGATTCGAGTTTAGAACGTTCTACCCGCCGAACCTTCTACGCCGACTGTTCCAGAAGCCCACGCGTGTACAAAAAGGGGCTCCGCGTGGCCAGCCGGAGTCAGTTTCGCCCCAGCGTTCGACTCTGCTCTTTCGCCGATTTCGACGCCCGCGACGCTCTGCTGTTATCTTCTGTTTCCTTTTTTATTTTTGGGCACAAGTTCGCCCTCATTAAACGTTTAGTTCCTTTAGTTATTCTCCGCCTCATCATTTGTCATTCGTGACAATATGTATTAGGACGTTAAATTTCCTTTTCTATCTAGACCTGAACGTGTTGATATTTTGAATGTTGTAATAATCATAGTGCTGACGCTGTTGATTTTTTAGTTGATTTTTCTCTCAGTGTAATTTCAGTGATGATTGTTTGTTGCCCACCCCTACAAAATCTCCAATCGGAGATGTAGTATCAATAAATAATAATAATAATATTAATATTATCAAAATAAAATGACGTTTGTCTTTATGAAGGCTCCCTCGACGTAACGAGCGCAAAAATTTAAGCACTTCCGGCTTCGACCGGACGATCCTTTTAAGATGGAGGACTGGACAAGTTGGCTATTCTTTCTTAATCATTTATCCTGGGTTCAATCCCCACCCCTGCCCGTTTCAATGTGGATGAGCGTGGTATAGGGGTGTGGTCGTGTATCACTACTGCGTGATGCATCTAAAAGACCCCAGGCTAGCAGTCGTACTACACTAGCTAAATTGCTCATCTGCAGTGGGTAAAATGTCGCCTTGTTCTGGCAGACTAAATTCCTGCTGTATAAACAACTAACGACTATTTTAAGGCGCAGCTCTTAGGCGCCCGTTACCGGCTTGAGCGGCGTCGGCATCGGCATCGCCGTCGGCGTAACCGCGCGTTGCATTATGGGACGTTTCCCATATTGACGTCACCCGTGACGTCATGTGTGACGTGACGAGGGTCACTTGTGACGTCACTCGACGTCACCGCGCGCTGCATTATGAGTAAATTTCCCCGCTAAACTTAGCGGAAAAATTTTCCCGCTAAACTTAGCAAAAAAGTTCCCCACTTTTAGCGGAAAAATTTCCCGCTAAATTTAGCTGGAAAATTTCCACGCTGGAAAACATTCCCCGCTTAGCGGAAACATTTTGCCGCTAAAATTTGTGGAAAAAATTCCCCGTATAGAGGAAGCTATGGCTTAGCCCTGCATGTGTATTGATGGCATGTGCTCACGCGGCGTGAGGCCACGTGAGCAACGTAGCCGTCTGTCATTGAGTGGATCGGGTGCGAGGGGCACGTGCAGGGAATCTATTGTTTGTCCTGGTCGCCATCATGCCGACATAAAGATCAGTGGTGTTTTGGGTCTCAAGGTGGTCGGCTGCTTATTCCCTCGTTATGAGCGGCTAGCCCAGGGCTACCCGCAACATGGTGTCAGAAGTGGGATCGTCACAGCAGCCGCCGCGTAACCCGAATGCCATCGTCAAACGACAAAGAACGAAGCTATCTCCGCCGCCGCCACAGCACTGTTCAATCAGCCCTTCGGTGCCACGGGACTAACGCCTCCTCCGAACTTCGACTTCCCGAACCCCAGGACTGGAGCAAATGGATTGAAGGTATCGAAGATTGAACCGTGAACTTACCGTGAACAGCGAGATTGAGCAGCTCGCTGCGGGATGCGAGCGGTGTCCGCAAACCAGAGTGCAGCGCTCTGGACCACTCCCCTGCATGCCAGCGCCAAGTCGTCCTTGGAAACGAGTCGGCAACGACTTGTTTGAACTGTTCGGGAAGCACTACGCCATCATCGTGGATTTACTCCCGTTTCGCCGAAGTGGTGAGCCTTACCTTCACGTCGTCCACAGCCATCGTTGCAGCAGCGAGGAGTTCATTCGCCCGCTTTGGCATCCAAGATGTTGTGGTCTCTGATAATGGGCCCAATTTTCCTCACGGGTATTTGTAGCTTTTGCATCGTGCTACGGTTTTCGCCGTGGTACAAGCAGTTCCAGGTTTCCTCAAGCGAACGGGGAAGCTAAAAGAATGGTACGGACCATGAAATAACTGTTCTTCAAGTCGCAGGATCTCCATAGGGCTCTTCTTGTGTATCGACACACGCCGGGCATCAGCGGGTACAGTCCATCCCAGTGCCCTTTCGGCAGAGGTTTTCAGACCAAAGTTCCTAAGCTGGACGAAGCTCTGATTCCGGCTTGGCCATCACGAGAAGACTTCCAGCGCAAAGACAAAGGGGCGCGCGGACTACAACAAGGGGACTTCAATCGGCGTCATCGAGTCCTGCACTTTCGACCCTTCGTCTGTGGGGAGAAACGTGTGGGTAGACGTTGTCTCTTGCGCCACCAAGGTGCTGAGCCCGGCGAAACGACCACGCTCCAATGCGGTGGAGACTCCGTCGGGGGTCATCCCATGCAATCGTCGGCACTTGGTTCAATTTGATGCGTCAGACTCGTGCGCAAAAGAATGCCGGTCCTGTGCAAGACACAGCGGGAACGACTGGCATCATGGCTTCTGGCATACATCGAGGCTTCGACGTTGCAGTCCTACAAGTCGTACTGCTCGTCGTCAGCCACAAACGATGCCATCTGACGGGGTGGTTCAACGCGGTGGTGACGGTGACAGCGCACCGCCAAGACAATATTTCACGGGCTCTGGTAGAAGAGTGAAAGCGCCCATGAAGTTGAATCTATAGACATTTTTGTAACAATAGTATTTCACTCTGAAAAAGGGTGATGTAGCGAGTGCAAGTGCTCACGCGGCGTGACGCAGGACAAAAGTGGCCATGCGCCACTGAATGCATTGAGTGCGAGGGGTGCGCGCAGGGATCCTATGGGTTGTTAGGGTCGCCACGATGCCGACATAAAGACCAGTGGTGTTTTGGGTCTGACGGTGGTCGGCTGCTTATTCCCACATTACGTGCGGCTATAGCCCAGAGCTACCCGCAACAGCATGAAATCCCTATAGCCCAGGATTCTCGTGTTCATCCCATTAGAAAGCAAGTAGAAACGCACGATGTGCGCCGACACTAAAGATGGCACTGAGAAGAGGTTCTTTACTGAATGGTGAAAAGCTCGGAGGCAGTTTCCCGGGGCGGTGAAGCAAGCTAGTGGAGTCGAGCGCATGTCCACCTTGAGTGTCGATCAAGGCCCTTCATACACCGTCTTATTTGTTGAATTCCCACTCGAAGCTGTCCCCAAGTATAGTGCGCCGACATACACACAAACAAAAAAACCAAGCGGAAGTTGAATTTAGGTTATTACACGCAATAAAGGCGTCGGCGAAAGCGCAAAAAGGCATGTCAGATTGGCTGCACTTCTTAAGTGTTTTTTGCCAGGCCAAAGAGGTGGCACCGATACGCCAATATCTTGAGAGAATAAACTTTATTGTGGAAATGAAGTTTTCCATATCCCAGCCCTAGTCCGGGCCTATGCGGTCGGGGCAGTCTCCGGCCCATCCAGCACATTGCGAATGTGGTGGACAAGGGGGGCCACCACAGCCTCTGAAGTTCTGGAGGGGGAGAAGTCCATTCCTCCCAGCTGCTTGGTTTACGTTCAGGGGGTAGGTGAGCGAGAGATTGCTGTCGACTTTGGTGGGATGCAATGCATTCCCAGAGTGTATGTTGGTTGGATGGGTACCCTCCGCAGTGAGGGCAGGTGGGGTAGCCTGGCATTTTGTGTATGTAGTGGATGTAGTTTTGGGTGAGGATGGAATTGGTCTGTGCTCTTCGAATGAGGGTTGCTTCTTCTCTTGTGTGAGTTCGTGAGGGCGATGGGAGGAGAGTGGAGGCCTTGCGTCTCTCCTTTAGAATTTGTTGCCTGGCTTTGTAAAGTATTTTTCTTTCTTGTTTGGGGTCGTATTCCTGATCACAGGGCCAGGCGAGAGGGCTACCCGGATTTGGTTCGCGGGTAAGCTGATGTGCTTGTATGTTCCCTCTTGATGCCTGGTGTCCTGGGACCCATTGGATTCTAATTTGGAGTAGTGGGTACTTGTGCATGTGATGTTGCAGCCGGTTCTGTATTGATGTGGGAAGTCTATTCTTCAGAAAAGCCCTGCATGCGTCCTGGCTGTCTGTTCTTATGATAATTTTATCGTTGTTTTTGGTGAATTCGGTGATGGCAGTAGATATGGCTAGCAGTTCGGCGTGCCTTGGGGATGGGATGTCTTGATATCTTCGCGTTAAGGTTTCCTCGGTGTTCCATACAGCTATGAGGCCATGTCCTGCGTTGTAGCTTGCATCTGTATAGTATGTTTTGGTGCTAGTATCTTCTTCGTCCTTCTTTTCTAGGCGCTGGACTCTGTCGTTTCTTCTGTCTGCATTGCGTTTTGTGTGCATGTTCTTGGGGATTGGGTCTACATGGATTCTAGGTATTTGCTCCCATGGGGGAGTTTCCAGTGGGATAGGAGGAAGGTTTGTTGTTTCATAGTTTAGTTTTGTTAGTATTCTTCTGCCTTGAAGCGATGTTTCTAGTCTTTGTTTTTGTCCTAGTTTGTGGATATCTACTCTGTCGTCTAATGAATTGAAGAGCCCCGCATCTTTTATTCTGTAGGTGGCTGTAAAGCGGGGTACGCCCAATGCTAGCTTGGAGGCTTTACGCAGAGTTGTTTCGAGTTTTCTTTGTTGTGTCTTGGTGAGGCTGATATATGGTAAGTGGTACATGACTCTAGAGTATATTAGTGCTTCTATGACTTTCCTTAATTCATGCTCTTTCATACCTCTCTTCTGTCTTGTGATCCTGCGGATCATGCCAAGAATTTGTTCTATTTGTGCTATGAGTTTATTTAAGGTGATGTTATGTTTACCGTCTTCTTGTAGATAGTATCCTAGCACTTTTATGTGTTTTTTTCTAGGCAATGGTTCGTTTTTTATTGTTAAGTTTATCATTTCTCTATATTCTGAAGTTCTATTAGCGGGGGATCGAATTATTACTACGTATTCAGATTTCTCTGCAGAGCATGTAAGTCCGATGGAGGCCGCGTACCTTTGCACTGTGTCTATACCCCTTTGCATTGCTTCTTCTTGTTCTCCTGCAGATCCTTTAGTCGTCCAGAGGGTGATGTCGTCTGCGTATATGCTATGTTCGAGGTCATCTATGATGTTAAGTTGTTTCGGTAGGTTTTTCATTGCTATGTTGAAGAGGGATGGTGATAGAATGGATCCCTGGGGTGTCCCTCTGTCTATCGGGTGGCTGTCTGAGGTGTAGTCGTCCAGTCTTATTTTAACTGTTCGGTCAGAGAGGAAATTTTTCACGTAGTTGTACATCTTGTGTCCGGGGTTTATTTCTTTTAGGTTCTTTAATATAGCCGCGTGCGATATTTGGTCGAACGCCTTGCTCATGTCGATTCCCGCGACTATTCTAAGTTTTACCGTACTCGGGTGATCGAGTATTTGTTGTTTGATCCTGATTATCATGTCTTGCGTGCTTACATGTTTTCTGAATCCTATCATTGTCTCCGGTAGTGATTCTTGACTTGCCATGAGCCATTCTAGCCTCGTTAAAACCATTTTTTCCATTACCTTTCCCACACAGGATGTTAAGGAAATTGGTCGATAGTTGTCGATAGAGTTTGGTTGTTTCCCTGGTTTGGGGATTGGTATAATGATTGCCTTCTTCCACTGGGTTGGTAAGTTACCTTCGTCCCATACTCTGTTGATTTCTTTAAGTAGAAGTGTGATATATTCGTCTGGGAGATTTCGTAGCATTCCGTATGTTATGCCGTCCTCTCCCGGGGCAGTATTTCGTTTGAATTCACTAAGTGCGCTTCTTAACTCCCCTTCACAGAATGGGCTGTTGATTCCTTCCGCGTCCTCAATATTATATTCTGTTTCTGTGCCCGGGAAAGTTATTCTGTCCTTGTTAGGGTAGAATTTGTACAGTAATTTTTCTGCTATTTCTTTAGGTCCTGTTTGGTAATGAAGGCATAGTTTATTTGTAGTGTGTTTTGTTTTAGGTTGCCCTAATAAAGTTCGAAGGATTTGCCATACTCTCGGGTGTGTAGTAGGCCGTTTAGTTGATCGCAAGTTTGGAGCCAATTTTCTTGTGCTAACTCATTTGCGTAATTGTATGCTTCCTCTGTGATTCTTTGGATGGCTTTCTTGAGACCTTTTCTGGATTTCTTCTTTTTCCAAATTTTAACAATCCTGTTGCGCTTGTCCCATAAGCTAAGAAGATGTGAATCTACGTACGGCGCTTGTTCACTGTTCGCTATCCATTTGGTGTTATTTTTGTAGCTGCTCTGTATTTTATCTAGCCCCTGCGCCCACGTAAGGTCAGGATTAGTTTCTACGGCTTCTTTAAGTTCTTTTCTTATTTCATCCCACTTGGTGATTTTGCTTTTTGTTCCTGTTGGTGTTTTCTTACTTTTCCTGCGTGTTTTTATAGTAATGTTGATAATATAGTGATCACTACCTAAGTTTTCTAGCTGGTTTTCCCAATGGCACGTTGGCTTGCCTTTGTACCAGGTTAGGTCCGGGTTGGTGTCCCTTTGCACGCTATTGCCTGTCCTGGTGGGTATCGTGGTGTCATTCATGAGAGTTAATTGTCTGTTAGTCATGATGCTTTCGAGCTTTCTACCGTTAGGTGAAGAATAGCTGTAATTCCATCCTAGATGTGCGCTGTTGAAGTCGCCTGCAATTAGTATTGGATATTTATTGTTTTGTTGTATAAATCGATCTAGTTCTTTAGAATGTTTGAACTCTTTTTTCGGGGTCCAATATGCGTTTAGGATTATTATATCGGTTTCTATGGTTTGAACTTTAATTGCTACGTGCTCTTGTTCTTCAGAATTGAGGTGATTAGTGTCTATTTGTATAGCCGTAATGGATTTATGAGTGTATGTTATTGTCGTTCCTTGGGGGGAGCGGGGTTATCACGGTTCTTTCTTGGGAGGTTCCTTGTGATACTGGGTTGGGAGTGAAGGTCGTAGCCCGGTATGTTAAAGACTCCGTTACTTTCTTGTACCAGTATGATGTCTGGCTGTTCTTTTGATTGCTGTATGTAGTGTTTTAATAAATTAACCTTTTTACGCAAGCCACGGCTATTCCATTGCCAAATTAATATTTCGCCATTTGGGGAGTTTTGGTTCGGTTGTTTGATCTTATTCATGGTTCTTAGTTGCCTCAGTGCCCTTGTTGGTATCCTCTGTGATAACTACTTTGTATGGGCTACTTTCGACGTCAAGGTTCGGTGTTTGGGGTCTTTTTCTCAAAGAATTAAGTACGGATTCTAATTTAATGAGCGAGCTTTCAAGCTGCCTTTGTCCGATTTCGAGGTTGACAAATTGTTCAGCAAAAAGGGTATCCCTTTTCTGGAGTTCTTGTTGCATATTCTGTATGATTGTGTCCCTTTTTTGGAATTCCTTTTGAAAGAGTTCGTTTCTCTGTTGTAGTTCCCTTTGAAGGGAGTCTAGCTTTCTAAGTATTTCCATTGTGGTGTCATTTTGTGTTGTGTTTGTTTCAGTCACGGGTTTGTCCAGGTTGATTCCTGCCTTCATTGCTCTAACGATGTTGATTTGTGACGGTGTTTCTTTAGCTGCGGATAGCACGACCGCATATTGTTTCTTAGGGTCCTCTGTGGGGGTTGACGAAGGCTGGGTGTTGGATTCGTTTGCGGCTGGGGAAGGAGATGATTCACTCACCCTCCAGCTCCGTCTGTCCAAGGGGGGAAGTGCCGTCGTCTTCTGTAGGGCCGGTGGGGTTTCCCTGAGGGGTTGCCGTGGCCTTTCGTTCTGGTCTTTCGCTTGTTTGTCTCGGTGGTCGTTGTTTTGTTCTTGTGGGTTTTTGCTCCTGCTTCTTGATCTTTCGGTGTCTCCTAGCATTGCGAAGCTGTTGCGTGTCGGAAGCCTGGGCCATTGGGTGCTTGAGGTGCTCCTGTCGTGGCTGTGCTGTGGTTTGCTCCGAGTGTCCTGTCTACTTCTTGGGTTTGTTACGTCTGCTAGTGGAGGTATATTTGCTTGGCGCCAGCTTCTGATGCGCATTCCTTCTCTGCGGTTTCTGTCTGCTTCTTGGCGTACTGGACATTGTGGGTGGTCTGCCGGGTGTTCTCCGCGGCAGTTTTGGCATTGGATTTCACAGTTGTGCTCTGATATCCCGTTGGGGTCAGGTGGAAGTTTAGTTCCGCACTGTAGGCATCTCTGGTAGTGTAGTTTGTTTGGGCAGACATCTGCTCGGTGACCTATGGTGGCGCAGTTGTTGCAGAAGAGGCTCTTTGGGGTGTAGGGATAGAGCCTCATGACCACTCTGCTGTAGAGAGCGAATCGAGGCAGGCGGGTTCCCTCCATGACGATAAGTACGGAGTGGGATGAGCCTATTCTCCGAGCTTCTATGACCTTGGTTCCTTGGATCTCAAGTTCGTGTTGAATTTCTTCGTCTGGGACGGACATTTGGATGCCATGTATAACACCTTTGACTGTGTTCTTTCCACTGGTTTTATAGGCGAGAATGGGGTGTTGTTTGTTGAGGATTAGTATTTGGCGTAGGTGAAGGAATTTCTCTGCTGCGGTCGTGCGGTACGTGTCTATCGCAATGAGGTTCGGAATGGCTCTCACTTTTACGTAGGTGTCCCTTTTTCTGCCGTGGTGAGTGCCGCCGCTTGAACAAGGCTTCGTCCTATAGCATCAGGCGGTAATTTACTGAGGTCTGTGCCGTCTGTGAGTTTGATTATCACAGTTATATGTTCTTCGAGCCGTTGGTTTGGCGCACCTACGACTTTCCAGTCTTGTCCTGTGGCGATTTCTTCTGTGTCCATGCTTGTTGGAGGTGTCGGGGCGGGAGTAGCCAACATACCGCAGGGCGGTAGTCGATTCCTTGTTCTTACGCCGGGTGTTAGGCTTGTCTCTGTTCGGCCATGGGAGATGAGTAAAGGTCCGGTGTCCTTTGACACCGGGCTTGGTGGTGCCTTTACTCACTTGTCGTGCCTGGTGTCCTTGTGCTAATTTCTTTTCGTATGGCGTTTGCTCGCGGCGAATATATATAGAGTTTGGGCAAAATTATTGGAGCTCGCTGTTCTGCCGTGCTTTCTGATCGATATCTCTTGAATCAGAGATAAAAATCTACTGTGATAACCTCTTAGAGAGACCATAAAATGATTTACCAGCTTTCTTCAAATAAAGACATCAATTAATCTTAAATCTTCATAGAACCGGGAGCAGGTATCCGTATTCGTTTTATTGCCTCCAGTTTTGCACAAAAAGGAAATTAAGAACTCATGTCTGCTTTTCTCCTCGACCCGACCGGACTCGGCCACCAACATCCACGTTCACATACATATGAAATCACGTGGCCATGACGTAAAGTATGCCCTTTTTACCGGAAACGGAAGTTCACCCAACCGACCGAAAGAGCCACCTTGGACACAGCACTGCCTCACACGGGCGAATGCGCTCGTCAAGAATCAATCCGTTGAATATTATTTTAATTCTCGTTCGTGGCCATTGAGTGCCGTGACGGCACTTAGCATCACTCGCGAATGACAAGTGCTATGGTGTGCTTAAGAACGACGGTGGAAGCTTGGAGTCATCGTACCGGTGCCCAAGCACTTCACGACCGAGTGATTTTTCATTTCGCTTTTGAGTTGAGAAGGAAAGCTAAGCAGGAAGAAGTTGAATAATCATTTTATGCTCCCTTTAAGAACAAACTCAGTCGACGGTTTGGTGAATTAATTCGCGATCTCGACCCTGCGCGTGCTCATCGGCGTGCGCTATACACAAAAACAGAAGGTAAAACAGAACAATACAATAACTAATACAGATCGATAATTGGACGTATCAATGTATCTTTTGAAAAAAACAGCTTCGACAACATTGTTTCAACAGCATGACTTGGCAGATTATTCCAATCGTCAATGAACCGCGGGAAAAAACGACATTCGAAGATATCAGTTTTGCAAGGAAATGAACGATTTTTTTTAAATTATCTTTTCTTCTGTGACACCTAGCCCTTTCAAACGCCACGTACACAAATGTGTACACGTAAAACACTGTTTTTGTTTTTCGGGAATATATAGTATATTGAGTCTGTTTGATCAATTTGAGCGGAATAGTATACTCTACATCTCGCTACCAGAGTTTGTGGAGCAAATCTTAGTGCAAATTTTATTCACAAATCGAGTTTGCGGAGAAAATGTTTTCCACGATAAATGGCGAGCGGCGTTAGAAGGGGCTAGGCAGGCTCAAAATATATACTTGGACCTGCAAATAGCGGCACCGTTGTATAACACTTTATGTAAAAGTTTGAGACGGAGAATATCCGCCTTTGACTCAAAAGTGTCCAATTTAGAGACGATTAAAGTGTGGTTATGCTAGCCCTGAAATTATAATTATCCATAACAAATCTTGCAGCAATGATTTTGTATCTTTTCAACTTGATCTACAAAGTTCTGCTTGAACGGGTCACAAATCTCAGTGGCGTAGTCAATGACAGACCGTGGAAGAATATAATGTTTTTAGGGGCGAAGCTCCTTAGGGGCTAGCCATGTCCGTATGCCCGTCCGCCGTAGGCCGGCGTCGGGTGCTCGTGCTTCTGCTCGTGAGATCACGTGCTCACGAGCACGTGAGCACATGCGTACTTGCTCGTGTAGGGCAAAAAAGAAATAGAAAAAAAAGATGAAAAAAAATTATGGAAAAAGAAAAAAGAAGAAAAAAAAAGAGTAGGGGGTTCTGAGATGCCATCCCATCTGTCTGCTTAAAAAAAGAAAAAGAAGAAAACCACACATTCTCCTACTGCCCTAAATGAAAAGGACCGAAAAGCTCGGCATGCAGCGCCTCAGCGTCTACGTAGACAGCAAGCTCCTCCGGAGACCAGGGCGCGAGAAGCTGCTGCACAGCGTCAAAAACGCCAAGCGGACCCGGAGTTGAGAGCTCGGGAAGCGGCGGCAAAGCGTCAACGCCGACAGCAAGCAGCAATACCTATGACCAAAATCAGTATCATCAGCACCACCCGAGCTTCGCCCCAATCAACATCATTCACCACGTGGAGATGCGGTCATTTTTGACAGCTTGAGAGTTCGAGCTCTGATTAAAGGTTCGCACGCGCACTCTTTTACTTCTTTTGAAGCGCCACGTAAGACGGACATCCTCATCACCCTGACCAAATCACGCACGCTCACCTCAAGCAAGGTCAAGACCCTAGAATCCCTAGCTCGTACTCCCAACCCTGCGGAAGCAACTGTAACCCTGGCGCAGCTGGACTACGATTCTGGCAGCTCCGGCACCCCCGGAGTCGTCATGCCCCCAATTTCTGCTGAGCAAGGCCCTGGATACCCACACAGTTCCGAGACGCACCTTCTGACAGGGCCGTACACCGCTGACGTGGCCACGAACGCCGCTGGTCCCCAGCTGCTGAGCAGCGAAGGATCCGCCACCTGTGCCCCAACTGCGTCCATTACGGAGCAACCGCTGCTACCAGGACAGCGGCGGTGTCGTTTCTGCCTGAACGTCGACGATGAGAGGGCTATGGTCATACCATGCGCCTGTTTCGGTGAATACACTCAAAGTTATACGCGGTGCTCCCAGCTTTAGTTACAATGTCCATCTTTAGTACAATCCGTTCATTCTGAAGAATGTTCAGATATCCTGAGGACATGGTTCAGCAGACATCCTCGGGATACCTTAATGTTCCATGGATGTCCTGTGAAGGTGAAGAGGATATCCGTGTCACCTGAAAGAGTAGAAATTGATGCAGAGCTTGAAAGTGACACGTTTTAGTGAGGTAGTGGCAATCCCTATAGGCCTGAAGAAATGCTATTGTAGTAGAAAAATAACATGATCTCTTGCATTTATTCAGGTGACCTGGTATTCGCCCACCAGAGTTGCGTCAACAAAGAGGTCCGAGAAAGCCGTAGGTTGACGTGCCCTTCCTGCCAAGCTCACTACGTCATCAGCCGACATCAGAGTCGAGTGAGAAACTTTCCTCTGGGGAACGTTCTAGATGGTCTGTTCCTTGGTTTAAAAGAAACACTGAACTTTATATTTAAAATTTAAAATATTACATCATAACAAGTAGCATGGCATTCAGCATTAAGCGGTACGATTTAACTCTTGTGAGTGGGCGTAGCTTTTTCTGCAATTTTTCGTCGCCACATACTGCGCACGCCTGCAAGCAGCCACGCCTCAGAAGCTAGTCTGGCTACCGTGGGCCCGTCTTAGCAGGGTTATGGTGGGCTGGGAGGGGAGGTGTGTCGGTCGCACGGGCGTCAGCGACCCCGCGATTCAAGCGTACAGTTCGGAACGAAACCAATCCGGAGAGCAAGCCGTCTCCTTCTTGCGTAGGAGTCGCGGTGACGTCAGAACGACGCCGAGCTCTGATTGGCTTTGATTGAAAGGATAGTGAGTAGACCTCAATGCTAGCTACTTTGAGGCCTACCCACTATTGTTTACAATCAGTCAATAAGAGCTCGGCGTCCTGACATCATCGCAACCCTGTGCAAGAAGCTGGCACTCCGCATAGCGGGGGGGGGGGGGGAGGGGACGGTGCAGGAGAGCCACCTTGCACTTCTAGGTCGATGAGACAGGTGCTGCAGACTGCAGACGTTTTTTTTGCTTAATCTGTAGCTCCGAATTGCGCATGCAGCGCGCAATGTAGCTGTGGCGCTGGTGCCAACTTTGAGATGATACCATGCTGATAGTGACACTGAGACATGAAGCATCGTACCGCTCTCGACCGCTGGGAGGAGCGAGCAATCGCCAAACTTCAAAGCACTGGATGGATTTTATAAACAAATACCACCAAGCTGGTGCATGCTGGAGCGCACTTGAGCCAAACATGGCGGAGCGTCGTCGCCAATCTAGTTCGTCGGGGCGACGCGGCGCCGGCATCTACAGTTGACCAATAGGAGCGTGCTTGCAAACGGCGGCGCGTCACCGTCGGCCACAGCAGACCAATAGAAGCGTGCGCGTCTGGATGTGGAATGCGCCATGAGCCAAAAATGGCGACGCGTCGCCGGCATCCAGTAGGAACGGCCGCGGCAACGATCAAACGACGGCGGTACTCGGATAAGTCAGGATATCCAGTGCTTTACCACAGTTCCTCCTCTCGCCCACTCTTCGAGGTATTTGGTTATTTTGTTTACGGTATCTTTGAAATGCGGTTCTTTACCACTGGACTGAAAATCTGCAAATGCTGTACCCGTCCACAAATCTGGCCCAAAAAATCTGGTACAGAACTACAGGCCCATCTCACTGAGAAGTGTGTGTATTTCATTTAATTCAATTTATTATACCTTAAAGTCCCCGAGGGACATTACATAAGGAGGTAATATATAGCACATTCAGACACAAAATAAGGTTTATAAAAGGTAGAAAACAACAAAACAGAACAGTCATATGAAACAATTATTTTCAACATTTTAATTAGAAAACACATGCTGAGTGAACGCTGTTATAAATAAGGAATGATCAATGATTGTTTCAAGGGACTCCGGTAATGCATTCCAGTCACTTATGCTCAAGATGAGAGGCGAGTTTCTAAGGTAATTAGTTCTAGCAAAGGGCAACTCGAGTTTACGGCAATGGTCATGACGAAGCGTGACCAGCGACACTAACCTCACAAATTTCTTTAGTCCGTCTCAACGCGGTTTTCGTACAAGATTTTCTTGCACCACGCAGTTGCTCGACTTCTATCATGACATTTCACAATCGTATGATAAAGGCCGACAAGTTGACTGTATCTTCCTGGATTTCAAAAAAGCTTTCGATATGGTTCCTCATGCTCTCTTCATGCAAAAACATCATAAACTAAATATATATCCGTGCATTTTTTATTGGACTCGCGATTACCAAAAAATTAAAGGGACCATGAAATGATTTTTAAACTTCCTCCTTAGCTTTAATCCTCAACTCAAAACCGAAATGAAGAATCACGTGCTCGTGGCGTGCTTGGACAGCGGAGGCGATGGCTCCAAGCTTCCACCGTGCTTTTTAAGCACACTGTGGAACTTGTCATTCTCAAGTGATTATAAGTGCCATCATGGCACTCAATGGCCACGAACGCGAATTCAAATATTCGTCGACGGATTGACTGTTGACGAGCGCATATGTCCGAGTGACGCAGTTCTCGTGTCCAATGCGTGAGCTGGTGTAGGCTGACGTGCTTAAAGGCCGACGACCAGACTCGAGATTCTGCAAGGCAGAAGATCCTCCTCACCATGGGGAGGAGGAAACAGGCAAGGATGTACAAGGTAGAAGGGGGAAACAAGGAAGCGAGGGAAAAGTTTAAAGCGCGAACTTGTCGTCGGCCTTTAGCACCGCGGGTGCATCACAGTCGAAAGGTAGAAGTACGAAATAAGGCCACAATATTTGCAAAATTTCGCACCGAAAAGCAGGCTTTAGACTTTCTACACTCGCGCACTGGTTTTATTTTGGCGCACTAAACGATATGCGATTAGTAAAATCCCAATTCATCCCAGCCAAAAATTTATTTCCTGGTCCCTTTAAGGAAACGGTCCTTGTTAATTAACGGTGTGCAGTCTTCTTTTATAGAAATAACATTTGGATTCCCGCAGGAGTCAGTAGTGTGCCCGCTCCTGTTTTTAATATTTATAATTGATATTGTTGATAGGATGTCTTCACATATTCGATGATATGCAGATAGTTACATTTTATACAGTGATGTCACTTGTAATGCTGATGTGTTTACTCTTCAAAGCCATCTAGATCACATTGACGCCTGGTGCGTCAAATGGCGCATGCCTCTAAATGTGTCTAAATATATTAACGTGAGATTCGCTAGAGAAACTAACGTTGTTCCTTCGTCCTACAGTATTGGTAGTGTTTCAGTCGAACAGGCGTTGGAGGTTAAATAATGGGGAGTCATTTTTTCGTCTTAAATAAAATGAAATTAAAATGTTGACTATAGACGCTTTAGACAGGCGCCAGATTGAGCCGCCATTGTCGACCTTGTCCTACCGAGTTGCCGAGCCAATAAAAAGGGCGTTGAGGAGCTTCCACGAATAAGTATGCTAGGGAGAAGGACACAGTAGCACGTACAATGGCTATAACCTGTCCTGATGGGGCAATGATGAAGTGCAATGAACGGATTAACAGGAATCTGAAATAGGAGGTTGGTTATGGCGGCGCCCATGCTCAGCTGCCTGAAAACGTCTATATCAATCAAGGCGGTCACTGGGATTTAAACGTAATTTTAGGTTGGCTCCCCCATCTCTGGAGGAGACGCTCGGTAGATCAAATTGAAAAGATACAGAATCGTGATGCAAGATTTGTTATGGGTAATTATGTTTTCAGAGCTATCCTACCTACACTTAAATCGTCTCTAAATTGGATACTTCTGAGTCAGAGGCGGACATTTTTCCGTCTCAAACTTTTACATGAAGTGTTTTACAACGATGCCGCTCTTTATAGGTCCAAGTATATTTTTGGGCCTGCCTATGTTCATGAAAGAAGAGATAATTAAAGAACGAAATTCGTCCATTTCATTGAAACATTAATGTTTTCAAATGTTATTTTTCCCAAGGTCCATTGCCGATTAGAATAACCTACCAAGTCACATTGTTGAAACAATAGTTGTCGGAGCTGTTTTGTATTAAAAGATTCAAGGACACGCCTGAATATCGTTGTGCGTGACATTGTTCTGTTCAATTTTACTTTTTTTGTGTATGATTTTCTGTCTGTGCCCTCCCCCTACTATATTGCCTCTTTAGGTGGTGTAGGTATTCAAAGAAAGAATAGATAAACAAATAAACTTAGCAAGGGTGTTACTATCTGACGTTTTTACATACACGAGTAAAAAGATGGCGGCGCACAGAAGCATAGCCTCCTTCATTCTAAAAAGCCTGTCCAATCACGAAAGAACGTGACCGCTGTAAAGGGAAAAGGAGATCAGAGAAAAGGGCGCGCGCAAGGGCTATCTCCGGCACCGCCAAACAAATGACCCAGCGATAAAATCTAAAAAATAAAGAAGAAAAAAAGCAACGCTTTCTTTTTTAAAGTTTTTTGTCAGGAATGGAGAACATCGCGCCAGTAGCCCCCTTCTTGTTTCTCCGTTGCGGTTTGTTTTTGTTTCCCTTAGAGGCCACCGCGCGTATTGTTGGCGCTGGCTGAAGGGTTACCCCAAAAGTGACTCTGCGCTACCATATGGGTAACAGTTCGGCGCTGCTCCTCGCCTTTTTCCCGCGGCCGCGCGCTCAGTGGC